>BHFT01020817.1:0-41777 GCA_004320025.1 Laticauda laticaudata
AGGAGGTTCCATGGAGAAGGAACAGAGACAGTGATCCTGTCCGAACCGCTTGAAGACCATGCCGAGTCTGAGCTGTGCAGGTCAACCAGGACTCGAAAAATCCTCACCTACCTGCGGGACTACGTGACGCACGTTGGACTAAACCAAAGGGGGCAGGGGTGTTATGTATGGAACTTGGTAGGCTCCAAGTTCCCTATTCTGATTAACCCGCCAGACGGCGGGAACACTTAAAGTGGTGTCATTGGCCACAAGCCACGGGCAAGCCGCGATATAAAGGGCTGCTGTGGCTTGGGCTGCTGTTCCGTTACCATTGCTTAGTGAGTTTAAATAAAGAGTTTCTTGTTGGAACCTGGTCTCGCGCACTTCTTTCCGGATGGAACAAAAAGCAAAACCTTTTAAAGCTTCCCTGTGAATTCTGTTAATTCACAGTTAAAAGGCTATTAAAACTAATTGTCTCTGATAAGAACGAGCCTTGCCAAGCTTGCGCAAGACTGCCAAGAACACTGATAAAGTTACTAAGAAATATTTCAAACACAAAGAGTCTCCAAACACAAACTAAGAGAATCCAAATGTCCACAAGGCTCGAGCGCAAAAACTTCTTTGCTTCCTGCAAAGAACTCTGGTTTCTCAGCTGGCTTTTATCTCTTAAGGGAGGGGCCATTACNAAAACTTCTTTGCTTCCTGCAAAGAACTCTGGTTTCTCAGCTGGCTTTTATCTCTTAAGGGAGGGGCCATTACCTTGCAGCGTTACACCTGAGTCACCCATGCTGCTGCAGCTGCTGTTTCCTTCAAGCAGCTCTGCGCGCGCACGCACTGGACGCAGCCTCCTTGGGGGCCTCTTCCTCACTTCTGCCAGCCTCCACAACCCCTGAAGGCAGCCTTCCACTTCCTGATGGTCCTGGCCCCATCCCTGCATCCCACGCAGGCCCCACACCTGAGTCCTCACTCTCCGAGGCCCCAGATGTCTGCACCTGCTGCCCACGAACCACAAAATCACCTGTGACCAGGGGTGGATTTGAATTTTTTAACAACTGGTTCTATGGGCATGGCCTAATTTGTGGGTGTAGCTCAGTGGTCACGTGACTGGCTGGGCATGGCTTATATGTAAATATTGTAAATATTTATTTGCCTTCGGAGATTGTGGAGGATGGCAGCAGTGATGAAGAGGCCCCTGAGGAGCCTGTGCCCAGTGCGTGTGCACGCAGGGCTGCTCATAGGAAAGAGCAGCTGCAGCAGCACGGGCGACTGGGGAGTAAGGCTGCAAGGTAATAGCCCCTCCCTTAAGGGATAAAAGCCAGCTGAGAAACCAGAGTTTTTTGCAGGAAGCAAAGTTTTTGCACTCAAGCCTTGTGGACGTTTGGACTCTCTTAGTTGGTGTTTGAAGACTCTTTGTGTTTGAAATACTTCTTGGCAACTTTATCTAGTGTTCTTGGCAGCCTTGCACCACCTTGGCAAAGCTTGTTCTTATCAGAGACAATGAGTTTGAAACAGACTTTTAACCGGGAAGGAACAGAATTTGTAAAGAATCATTAAAAGGTTTTGCTTTTTTCTCTGTTGGTGTTGGTTTCCTTGGAGCCAGGTTTGGGTCAGAACAGTCAGCTGTTCGTCTTCCTCCTCGAATTCAGACTCTGACGGGGGGGGGGGCATGGCATTGAGAAACATTGCATTATGGGCCAAGTCTCTTTTGCCTTCTGGCTGGGCAGTTCTGGGAATCAAAATCCACATATCTGCAAGCTGAGAAAAATTGCATTATGGGCCTTGTTTCTTCTGGGTGCTGGCTGGGGAATTCTGGGAGTTGAAGTCCACTCATCTTCGATTAACAAGGTTGAGAAAGACTGGCCCAGTGAATCTTCCCTGTGTATGGCATTGGACATTCAAAGTTCAAGGGACTGGTAGGTCCTTTCCAAGTCCAAGATTGGAGGTTAGGGTTAGGGTTAAACTGCCCCATAATTTAGGGCGATAAGTCTGCACTCTCTCTCTCTTGCAGGACACTGATGCCCACGGAAACAAGAAGAAAGTCAGTGCCTACATTGCCCTTCTGGAATATAACATTGTTGCCCCTGACCGGGGAGACATTCTTCTCCGCTACGTGGCTTGCACGGAAGATGATGCCCCTTATCTCCTCAACCAGATCCTTTTCATGGATATGCCAGGAGTCAGGTAAGGGACTCTGATTGGGCAACCATCCATCCATCTCATCCATCCATTCACTCATCAGTCCATCAGTGTTTCAGTCCATCTATCCATCCCATCCATTCATCCAGCCACTGTTTATTTGACCCATCTATCCATCCATTCATGGATTTTTCAACCATCTATTCATCCCATCCATCCATCTATCTCATCCATCCATCCATCTTCCCATTCGCTCATCAATCCATCAATCTTTCAATCTATCTATCCATCCTATCCAGTCATCCAGTCATCGTTCCTTTGACCCATCTATCCATCCATTCATGGATTTTTCAACCATCCATCCATCTCATCCATCCATCTCACCCATCCAGCTGTCCATTCACTCATCAATCCATCAATCTTTCAATCCATCTATCCATCCCATCCATTCATCCAGTCATCGTTCCTTTGATCCATCTATCCATCCGTTCATCAATTTTTGATCCATCCTGTCAGCCTTCAAGATCTTCTACTATCCCTTTGCATCTTTCGGCTGTCATAAGAAACGGGGGGGGGGGGAGGTAGGGATATGAGTGCTGTGAAGGTGTGAGCTGTAGGTGTGCTACATCTTTCCTGGTGTGTAGAGATAAGAGGAGCAGACACAATATGAGTTAGTTTCTATTTCCTCAGCTTTAGCTTCCCTTTCTCTGCGGCACTGCAGAACCCGTTATCATAAGGTAGTGCCAAGGTTCAACGGACAGAGGCGATCAATCACCGACCTGAAGATGCCCACATGAATCATATGTCACACTTTTAATTGAAGTTTTGTCAATCTGAACTATTGGGGGTGGGAACACTCACATGCACTTCTATATGTTGATTTACGTGCCTAATGTCTCAGATTCAGATTCTCTGTTGCTACCACTTCACTTTTTCAAGTAAAAGATATCCTTTTCCTCTAACTTAAAGAGTCTAAGTCTTTTTCTTGGATTTTGAATGGAGCCTCACGCCTGACATTCCTTCTGAATCTCCCTCTACACCGACCCAGCAAGGAGAATAACACCCAATTCTTCTCCGAGGGGGCCTGACATCATTGTCAATCTTCACTAGATGGATCAGAAGATCTTGGGACCATTGGAGGGCAAGATTCTTGCTGGCACATGGAGAACGCCAATCGCTAGCAGAGCTCAGTCTGGCAAGGGGATCCAGGTGTGAAGCCCAGATGGTCGTGGGGGTTTGCTTGGAAAGATCTGGAGAAGGACACTCCCCCCGGAATCACAACCCCTGCCGGGCGTGGAATAAGGAGAGCCATGGCAGAGAGGGTATAACAAGAGGGAACTTGTCTTTACTGGACCAAGGCCAGGAAATGACTTGCCTGAATGAAGCCTTTTGAAGCAACGCGCCGAAGCTGACAAGGTATGAGGGGAAGGGGGAGTAGCCCAGCCAGAAAGCAGTAGGCAGTGCCCCCTTGCCCATAAATATCAACCGGCAGCAGCAGCCGTGCGGGCTTCACCCAGCGGAGGTGGGGGTTAGATTAGACGTACGAGCTCCCTAACTGCCTCCATTAGAAGTAAATAGATACGATGGGAGATTCCCAAACTTGGATTTTTCTCTAACCCCAAGTTTGAGTAATGGAAGAATACGGGGAGGATTTTTCTCCTCCAGAAGCAGCCAAAGTGAGGTGTGTTACGGCAGGGCTCTGGAGGAACAGCGGCAGAGTGGAGGTGACCCTGCATGAATATAAGCTCCGTCGCAGTTGGATGAGCTACTTACTGTTAATCAGACGCGCCTGCCGGCTGAGGTGTTGAGGACCCACTGGCAGAGCGCAGGCCCGGATTAAGGATGAAGACCATAAAACATCGGGGCGCGAGTACAGGGGCTTGACTAGCACCCCAAGAATTTAGACAGTTAACCGGTTCATATTCGCGAGGCTGTCCCAGGAGCTACTGAAAGAGCATTTATAAAGAATGGTGATTAAAATTGAAGAATGTGTACCAGAGATGCATTGCTAGAAAGACGCCGAAGATCTTGCAGATGTGGTCTTCGTCTGTGCGAGAAGAGTGGAAATTGGAATTTAACCCGATAGCAGAACCGGCAGGGGAGGTTCTGGGTGGAACTAACCTTCCTCACCCTCACGTCCTGCAAGAGGTCCCAAAACCTCAGAGGGAGCAGTGGCAGCAAGACCGCCAACTACATCGGAAGGTCTCAGCCCCCCCCTCGGCCTTTTCGATGTGGGCGAAGGATAGGTACCTGGGTCTATGAACTGGCAAAGTCAAGCTGGAACCGAAAGGGAAGGCACAAAAGGAGGGAAGAACCCTGGAAAATCCCCAGCGAAGCTCGTGAACAGCTACACTAAAGTCAAAAGAGACAGACGAGGGTCACCCCGCTCCCGAGGAGTAAGAATCGAGAAAACGCCCATTACCTCCTGAGGAAGGAACGATTTCGACTCGAAAGAACAATTCCTGGTAAGTCAGAGCGTGGGCCCCTATTACCATTCTGGTGAAGTGAAGGGTACCCAATTCAGGGGTCAAGGGAAATGCAGCCCTGTAGATCTGGGTGACAAGGTTTATATCAACACGAAAGTAGTGGAGAACATGGCCTTAAAACAAACACCATTGAAGTGATCCCATTTCTTTGCCAATTAGAATGGATCAGTGGCTGGAGTGTTGCCCTGCGACGTTTGGTCACGCGAACACTATAGAAAAAGACATGGGAGACATGATGAGACTCTACGTTTATTGTGGCCTGGATGGACAACCATTAATACTTGGATTGCTCCTGGCTCCAAGAAATGAACCTCCCCAGTGTGGAAGCTGGAGAAAGGGCTTGTTTGCATACGACCAAGCAGGCGACGCGGAAAAGAGGGAGATCTCAGCCGAAGCTTAGAATGTCGCGATTGAAATAGCTTGCAACCAGGTACTGATAACCCGGAAAGGGGAGGAGAAAATTCCCAAAGAGTATTGGGATTGTAAAAAGAAGTGTTCAGTGAGAAGCCGGATGAACTCCGCTCACTTGGCACAGACTGTGCTATTTAAATTTGCCTGGGTGAGCGCTCCCGAAACCAAGTTGTACTCAAAGACACCACGGGAATTGGAGAGCTAAGATTGTTAATATGATAAGTAATCTGGAACGTGGTTCATCAACCTGCAGGCGCCGGTAGTCGGCCCAGTGTTGTCCGTGAAAAGAAAGATGGTTCACAAACGCTGTGGTGGACTACAGAAATTGAACGCCATTTTCCCGTGGAAAACGTGTACCGCCCCTTCCGTTGTGATGAAAGGAATGTTGGCCCACCCTTCACAGGGAAGATTTCACGAAGTTGAATTTGAGAGAAGCGACTAATGGAAGCGTTTCGAATTAAGGAAGGGGGAATGAGTGGAAGCACCGCTTTTTTAACGCCCGATGGTTGCTTTCCATTCAACGTTCTATCCGTTGGCCTACAAGGGGCCCTCAGCTGTATTAACGCAGATGAGTCAATCAGGGTGTTAACATGACACATTTATACAACGTGGGTTCTGATGGACATCCTTATCTACAACGGGAAAGCTCGATGAACATGTGAACTGGTGCGGCCTCGGTTCTTACCAGAAACTGTGTGCCCGCTAAAGTTGTAATGCAATATCGCAAGTGTGAATTCATCAATAGAGAAAATTTGAACTATTTGGTATATTTGCAACTTTCATCTGAGGGATAGAAATGGATCCAGAGAAAGTGCGTGCCCGTATTGGGATGGGCTCGCACCACGATAACCAGAAAACAACTTCAAAGCTTCTTGAGATTTGCAAAATTTTACTGGCATATTTATCCGTGACATTGCAAGAATAGCAATGCCCATCACAATCTTGTTGAAAAAAAGGGAGGTGAAGCCAAGGCTGAGGCAAGCCATTTGGAGTGGTTCATGGAGTGGCCCGAAGCGGTTTGAAAAAGCTAAAAAACTGTTTGCTGGCAGAACCAGTGCAAAGCACACCCGATATGGAGGCTCCTTTCGTGATCAAGCGATGCGAGTGATGTGGCTGTTGGAGCGGTGTTACTTCAAATCACGAGAAAAGGACCTTACAGCCTTGGTGCTATATCTCCGTGTAAACTGGTTCTGAAACGCAGAGCAGGTGGGCCGTTGAGAGAAAAAAAGCTTTGCAGTCGTTGGCTTTGCTGACGCTGGAGACAATTTCCTGGAAGTGAGCAAAACATCCATTTGAGGTATGAACTGATTCATAAAAATTTGAAGCCTTAAAAAACGCCTCGAAAGCTTCCCCCTAAACAAGTTCGCTGGCCAGTATTTCCAAGCAGTTCGAATTTCTCCGTGAAGTACATTCCCAGGGGGGGAAACTTCATGCGGAGCTCTCTCTAGGCTACCCAATAATTCGTATGCGCCAGGAATGATAAGTCCAATTGGTTTCGACCAAACATCTAGGTGCCCGGTGATCAACACGAAGCCCAAAAGAGAACATAGAATGAGATTTATCGAATGACCGTAACGCGAACAGCAAAAGAATTAAACCTGATGATTGTCCTGGCTCATTCAAATGACTATACAGTTAGAGATGGTTTGCTGGGGTGGGGACCACAGTTGTAGTGCCAACAGGTGCGTGAGGAGCCAATACTACATACAAGCTCAGATTCTAAAGCAGACTGGTCACTTTGGATTTGTGAAAAACCCATAAAACCTGGTTAAGCGGCCATTCTAGGTGGCCTACTTTTAAAGAAGGACATTGAGCTTATGTATGCTAGCTGTCCCAATTTGGTGCTTCGGCAAGAGACCTCTCTGGGAAGCCGGCAGGGTTTGTTACAAATGTAGCTAGACCCAACAGCCCCCTGGAAAGGATATCTCCTGATGAACTTATTAGTAGAATTACCCGAAAGCAAGTGGAAACACGGTTATCTGGTAGTTAGACCAATTTGTTTACCAAACAACATCTACATTGCATACCTGGTTCCAAGATTACATCTGCTAAATTTCTGGCTAAACTGGTTTTATTTCAACATATCTATAGTTACACATAACACGGCGTTCCGGAACGCATATAATCTCTGAACAGAGGGTCCAATTTACCTTCAAATGTTTGGAAAGGACGTTCCTTGAATTTAAAATAGCTCGCCCCAGCTTAAGCTCGCCCATGCACGTCAAACCAATGGGGCGACTGTTGAGAGGATACGCAGTGTTAGAACAAGTATCTTTAGAGTGTTTACAATAAAGTAATACAATCAAATAACTGTCCAACTTATCTACCAATTGCAAAGTGGCATTTACACAACTCAGTACATAGTAGTACTGATTTACTTTCCATTTAAAGTAGCTTCGGGACAAAGATTTTGTACGCCCATACCTGAACTTCCTCGTGAAAGGCTAACATCATTCATTGATGAAGGATAACTCAACTCAAATTAACTGGCGCAGTAACACACAAAGCATTAGATGAGGCATCAAGCTCCTAAGAAGTTTGCAAGACAAGAAAAGATCTCCACAGATAATCTATATAAAGTAGGTTGACAAAGTTTCCTGTCCACGCCAATACCTGCAAATCACTCAAAGTCAAAGAAGCTTGGGTCCTAATATTGTTGGTCTTTGAAGATTTAATCCTGTAACAGTCCAGCTAAACTTACGCAAAACTCTCGACGAATTCATCGTGTTCATGTTAGTTGCTAAAACCTGAAATACTTCTGATTTAAGATTCCATAGCCAGCGGACCCTCCCATATCAATGCTGATGAAGGGTGAACCGAAGCATTTTTGAAGTAAAGAAATTCCTGGAATGCTCGCAAATGGAGGGGTCGGGCTCCAGTATCTTGTTGGCCTTGGAAAACATTCCCCTCTTACAAAAACCGAACTGATCAAGTGAAAACCGTATGTTAAAGCCTCTAAGTAACAAGCATCTTTCGGTTCAAGTATTCCTGATGAGCTTAGGATTGTATTGCTTTGTTATGTGTTAAATGATTAATAATGCTTTATATTTTGTCGTCTCTCCCTCTTAAAGGACGAGATTTTTCCTTTTCTAAGGCGGGCAGAATTCAGCCTTACAGATTTCTACTATGCTTTGCAATCTTTTGGTGTCCACAGAAATGGGTGGGGAGGGGAGGTAGGGTATAAGTGTGGAAAGTGAGCTGGAGGTGTGACATCTTTTCGTGTGAAATAAGGGAAGGAGCATACAATGAGTTAGTTTTCTATTTCTCGCTTATGCTTTCTTTCTCTGCGCAGCTGCAAACCTCTTAATCAAATAGCAAGGTCCAACGGACAGAGCCTATCATCACTTGAATGGCCTACATTGGAAAGATTTCCAAAAATATTTCACAACTCTAATGGTATAGTTCATCTGAACATTGGGTGGGAAACACTTCCAATCACTTTGTATATGTGATATTACAACACTATATTTCTCAGATCTCAGAATTCTCTCTGGTTGCTACGACTCCCTTTCCACTAATTTCTCAGATTCAGAATTCTCTGGTTGCTACCACTTCACTTTCAGTAAAAGATAACTTTTCTCTAACTTAAAAGAGTCTTAATTATTTCTTTCTTGGATTCTGAATGGAGCACCGCCTGACACATCCATTCATCCCATCCATCCATTGATCAATTCATCCATCCATCCATCTATGAATGCCTCCATCTATCTCATCCATCCATCCGTCCATCCATCTATGCATCCATCCATGTATTCATCCATCCAATTTTTCAATCTATCCATTCATCCCATCCATCCATTCACCCATCAATCCACCAGTCTTTCAATCCGTCCATCCATCTATCTATCCATATCTATTTTCCAACTGCTTGCCTGCCTGCCCATTCCTCCCTCCATCCTTCCCTCCCTCCATCCACTCATCAATCCATCCATCTATCCATCCAACTATCCAACTATCTATCCACTAGCTTGATACCCATGCTTCATTACGAAACTATGTGGTTGGGCTTAGTTCTTGGAGAGGAAAATAGAGGAGGGGAGGAAATTCTGCCTCTGCCTACCAGTATCCATCGGTATTCATCTGGCTAGCATCGTGTCAATGTGTTAGAGAGAGTTGAAGGCTGTTTGGAAATTGAAACAGTATTTTCTGTGTGAGCAAGGACGAGACAGCAAGGAGCCTGGGCGTGGCTTAGCTCAACTGTTCTGTACTAAAGCTGTTTGGTGCTGTGAAACTGAAACTCCTCTCCACTGCTTGTATTTTTGCCTTTGGAATAGATTTCTTTTCAGGTGGGGAGTGGGAGTAGAAGTCCTTAGTATCAGATAATAATAATAATAATAATAATAATAATAATAATAATAATAATAATAATAATAATAATAATAATAATAATATACAAAATGCTAATGCTCTGATAGTCATTTGGAAAAATCCTTTCTTAGTGAACCTACAGGCCAAATTTCAAGTTTGTAGGCTTTACAGTTCTGGGGATTTTGTGAAGAAGCATCAGTGGTCTTTTGCATATGTATGTGTGTATGTATGTATATATATTTTCATCGATCCATCAATTTTTCAATCCCTCTGTTCATGCCATCCATGCATCCATCCATTTATGGCACAGATTATGAGGCAGCCCCCTCCTCTTCTGCTGCTGCTTAGCTGACCCCCTCACCAAAGCCTCTCTTCCCTCCTGCACTCCCCACCCCCCACAGCTTCGCAGCTGTCTTGGATGACAAGCCCATCCATGTCCCCCGAGTCCAGCTGCATGGAAATATCCACTTCTGGAACCCAGATCGGCCCAAAGATGAGCAAAGGGGCTCCTTCCTGGTGCTGCCGCTGGAAGATGTCCAGAGAAGGGTCTTTGGCATCCTCGGGCTGGATACCCTCCAGGACAAGAATGAAAAAACCATCTTCATTCCCCACGAGATCCGTTACTATCAGGTGGGGATTAATATGGATAGTAAGGACTGGGGGCGAGGGGTGCGTGTGGAAGTGATGTGGTTTGTCTTGATTTTGTGAGGAAGATTTCATTAGCTATTCCTTTGGGGGAGTTTACAAGAGTGCAAGGTAACGTTTCACAACCTTAGGGGCTTGAATTCCTGACCCAGCCAGCTTACTTTAAGAGGGGTGCGCTTCCAGCCTTCCACTCCCAGAATCCCCCAGCCAGCCTGTTTTAAGAGGGGTGGGCTTCCACTCCCAGAATAGAATAGAATAGAATGGAATGGAATAGAACAAACAAAAAGAGTGGAATAACTTTATTGTCACTTTAAATGTACACTAGTCAGCATACATTAACATGAAATTTCATTGCATATAGCTCTCAAAGGGTCACCAGTTCCAATATAGAGTTGATGAACATGACAAAATAAATAAATAAGTAAATAAATACAAAATTACGCATAGAGCCACATATATTATGTGCCACGGAGGAACAACATAGTACAGTTCGGATGTATACATATACATGGTGAGATAAATAAATCTTGCAAGTTTAGCAGATGGAGGGCATAGGGAACAAAGTTATTACAGATGCTAGTAGTCCTACTAAGATACCTCTGTAGTAGGGGAGCAACAGAAACAGTCCATAAAGTGGGTGTGTGGGGTCTCTAACAATGCTTTGAGTTCTAAGCACATAGCGCTTATAGATAAGCGGCATCCTGAATAACGGGAAGCAGGCTTCCTATAATCTTCTCTGCTGTCCTCACCACTCTCTGTAGGGGCTTTCTATCTGAAAGCCAGCATGCTTTCAGGTGGGTAAACTTCAACACTACATGACCCCTTTGTTCTTCCGCAGGGGATCGCACACTCCTTCAGCAAAGCCTACCATCACATCCGCACCCAGCGAAGTCTGCTGCAGATTATCCTGGCCGGGGTGGAGTGGCTCTCAGGCCGTGCCCTGGGCCTTCAAAGCATCACTGCCTACTTCATGGAGCCTGGAGAGACTCGGGTAATTCTATTATAATCTGGCCTGGAGTTTGTTCTCCTTGGTATAGCAAGTCCTCCACAAACAAACCGAAGAGACTACAGGTTGAGGACTACCTGTATTTAGAACAGAGGTCTCCAAACTTGGCTAACTTTAAGACTTGTGGACTTCAATTCCCAGAATTCTCCAGCCAGCTTAAGGTCTTAAAGTTAGCTAAGTTTGGGGACCCTTGATTTAGAATGACCTGTGGATGGAACTAATTTCTCTGCTTCTGCTGAGAATTGCCAGCAGGTGGAGTTTATGCTCTATGATTGAAAACTCCTTCAGGGCTCTTGAGTAAAGGAAAATTGGAACTCTACATAGAATACAGAATAAGAGATGGAAGGGACCTTAGAGGTCTTCCAGTCCAGCCCCCTGCTCAGGCAGGAGCCTTTATCATTTCAGACAAATGGCAGTCCAGTCTCTTCTTAAAAGCCTCCAGTGTTGAGGCACCCACAATATCTGGTGGCCAGCTGTTCCACTGGTTAATTGTCCTCCCTGTCAGGAAATTTCTCCTTAGTTCAAGGTTGCTTCTCTCCTTGATTACTTTCCATCCATTGTCCCAAGAGGCAATTGGACTTTCTTGTTTTTTTTCTTTGAAGACATTTCGCTTCTCATCCAAGAAGTCAGAACTGAAGAAGCTTCTTGGATGAGAAGTGAGCAAAATCTGAATTGGCCAGTCTTGCAACCATTACTTGCAAATAAAGCCCTACACTTAGGCAAGAAAAACCCAAGGGACACNGGGACACCTATAGACTGGGTGCAACCAGGCTCAATAGCAGGAACTGGGAGGGGGATCTCGAAGTCTTAGTGGACAACCAGCTAAATAGGAGCCAATGTTGTGCAGCAGCAGCCAAAAAAGCCCATGCAATCCTGAACTGCATTTACAGAGGGGTACAATCGAGGTCAAGGGAGGTACTAATACCTCTCTATAAAGCCTTAGTAAGGCCACACCTAGAGTCCTGCATCCAGTTTTGGTCACCACTATAAAAAAGAGGTTGAGACTCTAGAAAAAGTGCAGGGAAGAGCAACCAGGATGATTAGGATACTGGAGGCTAAAACATATGATAGACGGTTGCAGGAACTGGGCCTGGCTAGTCTAGTGAAGAGAAGGACCAGGGGAGGCAGGAGAGCATCTTCCAATAGTTGAGGGGCTGCTACAGAGAGGAGGAAGGGGGTCAAGCTGTTTTCCAAAACATCTTTGAAGGCCAGACAAGGAATAATGGATGGAAAATGAACATGAAGATATTCAACCTGGAAATAAGGAGAAACTTTCTGACAGTGAGAACAATCAACCAGTGGAACACAAGTTGCCCTCGGAAGTTGTGGGAGATTCATCCCTGGAGGCTTTCAAGAAGAGATTAGACTGCCATCTGTCAGAAATGGTGTCGGGTTTCCTGCTTGGGTGGAGGGTTGGACTAGATGACCTCCAAGGTCCCTTCCAACTCTGATTATCTGTTATCTGATTCACTTCATTTTCCCTGCCCACCCCAACTTCTTTGGTCTTCTACATTAACTTCCAAGATCTACCTTCCTCACGCAGAGAAATCCTTTCTTCTCCCTTCTCCCAGATGCACGACTACACCTTGCGCATAGTCTTGGATTCAGATTTGAAAGGGGAGGTGAAAATCAATGCCCCACCAGCCCCTACACTCACCAGGAAAGAAGACACCTTCAAGTAAGCTGGAGGGGGTGCATTCTCCACCCTTGAAGGTGGGTGGAGAAAAGGGAGCAGTTGGGCTTCTAATAGAAGGGGATGTTTGTAGCTCAGGACTGAACTGTTGGGGGTCCTTGGTGCTCCCTGAGCTTGGATGTTTTCTTGCAGACCGAAGTAGGTGGCATTCGTAATGGTAAAAGGGAGGAGGAGGAGGAGGAGGAGGAGGAGGACTGCTCTCCAAGTTTGGTGGCTTTCTTGCAGATGTTTCATGACCCAACTAAGTAATATCATCAGTGCTGTGATAGAAAGGAGGAGGAGGAGAAAAACTTTCCTTTCCTTTCCTTTCCTTTCCTTTCCTTTCCTTTCCTTTCCTTTCCTTTCCTTCCCTTCCCTTCCTTTCATTATTGTTTTTCTTTTCTNCCTTTCCTTTCCTTTCCTTTCCTTTCCTTTCCTTTCCTTTCCTTTCCTTTCCTTTCCTTCCCTTCCCTTCCCTTCCTTTCATTATTGTTTTTCTTTTCTTTCCTTCCTTCCTTTCTCTCTTTTCCTCCTTTTTTCCTTCCTCGCCTTCCTTCTATTGGAAGAAATATCCATCTGGTTCAGTTCCAAGTTGGGAGAAAGACATTGGAAAGATGCTTGGTGGTTTCCTGGCAGATGTTTCATGACCCAACTAAGTAACATCATCAGTGCTATGGTAGAAGAGAGGAGGAGGAGGAGGAGGAAGATAGTTGGGTCCTTGGTGCTGTCTAAGCTTGGGTGTTTTCTTGCAGATGTTTCATGACCCAAGTAGGTAACATCATCAGTGCTGGAAGGAAGGAAGGAAGGAAGGGGAAGAAGAGGAGAAGGAGAAGGAAGATAGTTGGGTCCTTGGTGCTGTTTGAGCTTGGAGGTTTTCTTGCAGATGTTTCATGACCCAAATAGGTAACATCATCAGGGAAGGAAGGAAGGAAGGAAGGAAGGAAGGAAGGAAGGAAGGAAGGAAGGAAGGAAGGAAGGAAGGAAGGAAGGAAGGAAGGAAGGAAGGAAGGAAGGAAGGAGGACTGTGAGGTCCTTGGTGCTCTCTGAACTTGATAGTTTTCTTGCAGACTTTTCATTCATTCAACATCTTCGGTGCTTGAAGAGAGCACAAACAGCTGTCCAGTCTCATCACTGGCGGTTTTGGAGACTGGTCAGCCAGTTGTCTCAAATTGTGCTTGAGCAGAGGGATGGACTAGTCCAGGGGTCGTCAACCTTTTGGATCTCAGGGACAATTTAACAATGCAATTTAATTATTTTATTTATTGAAATAAATAAAAAAGTATTTTAATTTTTGTGCTTCACATTTCCTCCTTTTTTCATTCCTTTCTTTAATGATTCTAAGCCATCATTTCTTTGATGTCAGTGTAACTCTTGGTGAGGCCGTGACCCGAGTTGGTTGTGGAGAGTCGGCTGGGTGAAATGCTGTAACCTATTTTGGCCAGTAGGGGTCACGGTTGCTGAACTTTACCTGCAGGCTAGCTATATGCAAATCACGTCACACAGGTAATAGCCGTAGCACTTAAGGCTAGGTCCCACTGGCCGATGGACACAAAGCATGTGCATAAAGGACACAGCGGATGAGCAAAATTTCGGGGGTGGCTCCATCCATTTTCATCCGCTCCAAAAAGTGGCGAAAATTTGCACAAACAGAACGGAAAAGAACGGACGTGGGTAGTATGTAGCGGGGTGTTAAACAGATGTTATAGGAAGCCTAGCGGATGAACGGATGATACCTCACAAGGGCTTCCAGGGAGAATTGCGACAGCGGACGATAGCGGATGAAGCGGATGCATAGCGGATGACGCGGAATGCATCACGGACCCTTAGGAAGAAAAAAGGGGTATGCTGCGTGGTGTATATTCGGATGCAAATGCGATTCACTCGCATGCAGGGAGATTGACTTGCATTAGCTCCACAGGATATAGAAAGCAAGCACCGCACGCAGTCCAGCATACAGGGGAAAGACGTTGCTGCCATCCATCTGCAGAACACCATAGGTTTGTCAGTCAGGCAAGAAGAGGAAGCCCGTCCTACCGTTCAAGCCCTGGTCAAGGTGAACGAAAGGCCGAGAACCAGCCATCCCACCCCTGGCACTGACTTCTTGAATCCTCCTGCTGGCTGTTGGTGCTCAGCCAAAGGCCCTCAAAAGCCTGTCTGCTGAACGTCCGCTGGCTCAAGCCCCTTGAAGCCGCTGCTGCAGGCCCAGAGGGGAAGAGGCAAGGGAAATCAGAAGGAGAGAGGAACATCAGTACACCGTATCCGCAGGAGATGGGATCGAGCGTGCTGGAATGGCGAAGGGAACGAGTAACCTGGGGAGAAAAGGGCCACCAGACTAGTATCTGGGAACACAAGGAAGAAGCAGGCACTTGGAGAGAAAGGCAGAAGAGCCTGGGTACACTAGCAGATTCACTCCTTGGATGGTGGAAGCTACAGTGTCTTCAGGAGGTTGCGCTGCTTCTTCCCTCTACAGTGTAAGCTCTGTTTGGGGCCTAGCACTATCCACAGTGTCTATAGGTTTTGCCCTTGCTCACATATCGAACAGGCCCATGTCCGCATTCCTCTTGTTGTGGTCACACAAATCTGTTTCTGCAAAACCTGGGTAGCTGGGGCATTGAGGATTGTGCAGGATGCGAGCAACTTCCATTGATGTCCTCCAACAGTTCGGTACAGTGCGCATGTGGTGAGAAGTACCTGGAACCTGTTAGGCCAGTGCAAACTCGTTCTCCCACCAACGTCTTGCCACTGGACGCTGTATTGAAAGATTCCTCTCTTCCGGTGAGGATG
This sequence comes from Laticauda laticaudata, assembly GCA_004320025.1. NCBI lineage: Eukaryota > Metazoa > Chordata > Lepidosauria > Squamata > Elapidae > Laticauda > Laticauda laticaudata. The sequence continues at coordinate 15,428 of BHFT01020817.1, forward strand.
CTCGAGGTGTAGGGCTTCATGAGGTTAAGGTTCTGAAGGAGAGGCGTTCATCCCCACGATGAAGTAAGGGCACATTTTTGTGTCTATGGGGTAGGGGTTTGATTGAAAATCCAATGATGAGGTTGTCGGCGTTCAGCCCATCCTTGAGTTCAACTAGCGTTGTATACTGGCCACTGAAAGCTCCTGGACACCATTGCCATGAAGCATCGTCGTAGATGAACTTGTATATTCAGCACTTCAAACCAGTGCAAAGAGGATGTAGTAAACGAAGAACCTTGTAGTGTGTAATAAGTGGAAACCCTGAGTGCTGGGCTCTTGCAGCCACGTGTTCCCATCAATGGTCCAACGGTGGGGAAAGTTCCACTCCTATTACCACATCTTCTGCAATTTTTCTCCACCTTGGCTTCAAGTGGTGGGCACTGGAGGTACTCCTACAGTATTCTCTCGATGATGGGATACAGGCCTGACATTGTACTGACCACATTGCTGAGGTGGGTGGCACACCGATCAGCTCGGACATAACTGCGATATTCTTTATATGTTTTGCACAATGGCAAGGTAGGCGCGTCGCAGAGGTCAGTGATGGCCTCTCCAGTTCAGGGAGTCCCAAGGGTTTAGGACGAGGAGAGTTGGTGTATGGCGTTATCGGGATGTCCAAACTGAGTCTCAGGACGCTGTGGACTAGGTCTAAAACGAGTGTGTCAAACCTGTGGATGTGGCTGCCTCAATGAAAGCGTGGCGATTGCCGAGCCGTTATTCTGTTGCAGTAACTCACGCATCAACCTGATTGGACAATGCCAAATCCAATTCTTCTCAAAATCATCTCTCGACTCCACACAAGCTCTAGGTGGACCTGCGATTTTCTTATTCTGTCTTCTCACATTCTCGATGAAAGTTGAAAACAGTTAGAAAGTTTAGAGCAGTTCTGTGTTCATAGGATGAGCGGAGCTTTCATACGGACTGTTTCATCCAATCCATGGGAGAAAATGGATGATGTGGAAGACCAAGACCAAGGGTGAAGAGGTCTGTAAGCCACGGTGCTGGACTCAACTGAGAATCCAGATAGATTACTCCCCCCTTTTTCATCAGGAGATACGTTTTCCGGCTCGGTGTCCTTTTCTCATCTACTCTAGAGCATATCGCAGACATCCTAAATATAACGAGATTACATCCAGATAACAAAGTTTTTGTCCGTTTTGAATCCTTAATACAAGATGCATTAACTTGACTCTTTCTATTATCGTGCTCGTTAACGTGTGTAGACGTTTGCCGTGTACCTTTTTTCCTCCTCGTTCCATTTTTCCAGCTGCTAGCGGATGTGTCAGCTTGAGAGCTCCAGAGAGAAATCGAGAGATTACAGCGACGTTAATGATGTAATGGAATAGAACGTTTGTTGCCCGTACTAGTTCGGATTGTACATCGTCGTGCGGAGTTCAGCTCACAAGTTTTAGAAAATATTGCGCGATGAATCACGGGATGAGGAGCTCAACGGAGCGTATGAAACATTGGTATGCGGTGGTACACAACGATAATGATAGCGTTTTCCAACGGATGGCAAGCTTTTTTTCACGTTTTACATCCTCTTTGCATCCGTAAGTGCAGTGGGACCGTGGCTGAGCAGTAGGGCTCTTCAAACTTGGCAGCTTGAAGAGTTGTGGACTTCATCTCCCAGAATTCCTCTTTCTCCAGTCATGTTGGCTCAGGAATTCTGGGAGTTGAAGCCCACAAGTCTTAAACTTGCCAAGTTTGAAGACCCTTGACTTAGTTATATACCGCTCCACAGTGCTTTGCAGCCCTCTCTAAGCAGTTTAGTCAGCTTCTTGCCCCCCAACAATCTGGGTGCCCATTTTACCCACCTCGGAAGGATGGAAGGACGAGTCAACCTTGAGCTGGTCAGGATCGAACTGCTGGCTGTTGGCAGAGTTGCCAGCAATACGGCATCCTAACCATTGTGCCACCAGTTTCCTTCCTTCTTTCTTCTTGGTTTCCTTCCTTCTTTCTTTCTCTTCTTCCTTCTTTCTCTCCATGCCTTTTCTCATTCCTTTCCATCTTTGCCTCTCTCCATCTCTTCCTCTCTTTTCTCCTTTCTTCCTTCCTTCTTTCTCTCCCACCCTTTCTCTCCCACCCTGCAATAAGGCATTCTTTACCACTGTGCCACCACAGCTTCCTTCCTTCCTTCTCCTTGGTTTCTTTCCTTCCTTCTCTCTACTTTGTTCTTTCTTTCTCTCTGTCTTTTCTCCTTCCTTTCTGTCTTTCCCTTCCTCCTTCCTTCTCTTTTTGCCTTTCTTCCTTCTTTCTCTCCCTTCCTTTCTTCCTTCCTACCTTCCCAAGCAATAGCACTTATATACTGCTTCACAATGCTTTACAGCCCCCTCTAAGCAGTTTACAGAGTCAGCCATTTTGCCCCCAACAATCTGGGTCCTCATATGACTGACCTCGGAAGGACGGAAGGCTGAGTCAATCTTGAGCTGGTCAGGATCGATCTGCTGGCAGTCGGCAGAATTAGCCTGCAATGCTGCATTCTCACTACCGCACTACCACAGCTTGCTTCCTTGCTTCCACCCCATCATCCCTCTTCCTTCCTTCCTTCCTTCCTTCCTTCCTTCCTTCCTTCCTTCCTTCCTTTCCCTTTCCTTTCTCTTTCTTTCTTTCCTTTCCTGCCCNCTTCCTTCCTTCCTTCCTTCCTTCCTTCCTTCCTTCCTTCCTTCCTTCCTTTCCCTTTCCTTTCTCTTTCTTTCTTTCCTTTCCTGCCCTTCCTTTCCTTCCTTCCTTCCTTAATGCTCCCTTTCTTTCCTTCCTTTTTCTCCTTGCTTCTGTTGGAAGAAATATCCATCTGGTTCAGTTCCAAGCTGGGAGAGAAACATTGGAAACATGGAGGCTGGTTGGAAAGATGGTTTAATGATGAAGCACAACCACCAAGCCCATGGTTCTGGTGCAGCTGGCCACATGGCGTTGAGAGTGATGGGTTCTTATACTTTCTTTGGGCTTTGTATTGAACTTCCTGTTGTTCTGCAAGAACATGTCCTTTAATATTCTATTAATATTCATTTCCTATGGGGGTCATGCAGGGGTCATAGTTGGCTCTATAAGCAATGTAGTTGAAGGTCCTACTCTGGGCGGAGGGCTGGGCTAGATGGTCTCCAGGTCTCTTGTAAGCTCCATTCTGTGCTTACAAATTTTAGGAGTTTGTATGAACCTCTGAAACTATACACGCAGTCTTTGACTTACAACAGTTCATTCAGTGAAGATTTGTATTTATAACGGTGCTGGGAAGGGTGACCTGTGACTTTTCACACTTTTGACCCTGTCGTCAAAATTTAGGCGCTTGGCAACTGACTCGTGTTTACAATGGATGCAGTGTCCTGGGGCCATGTGATTCCTTTTGTGACCTTCCACCCTTATCCACGAAGATTGTAGCTAGGCTACCAAATTTTCTGCCTGGGAAAATCCTTAGTTGGAGAATGTGATTGATGACACCCAGCTCATGAATATGCTTCATTGGAGAATCTGATTTATGACACACAGGAGGGAGGGGGGAAACAGGGTCACGGGTGACTGTGAATTATGTATGCCAGAGTTGGCTTCATTTCGGTTCAGTTGGCATGTTGCTCCTAATAAATCTTTTGAGTTTTTTTGAAGCTCGCCGGCTCGAGGCTCATGATTTAGGAGGGCAACCGCTGGACCCTGACACTAGCACTGACGATGCTATCAAGTTAGTCATGAAGAACGTCTGCAAGAAAAGCCACAAGCTTTCAGAGAGCCCAAGGAACCCAGCAGTCGTCCTCCCACCTTCTCCTCCACCTCCTCCTCCTCTCTGCAACCCCTCTCTTTCTCGCACTGGATGATGGCTACCAAGCTGGGCCATGCAAGAAAACCACCATCACTCAGAGACCCACATGTTGACTTCGCACCTTCTTTCCTCCTCCTGCCCCCTTCTTCTCGCACAACGCCCCCTTCCTTCTAGCAGCTTGATGACGTACCCTAGTTGGGTCATGAACCGTCTGCAATATAATCCCCCCAAGCTAGAGAGGCACCAAGGACCCCCATAGTTTCTCGCTCCTCTTCCCCCCTTCTCTTCCCCTCTGCAAATCCCCCTCCCTTCTAGCCCTGATGACGTTACTGTCAACTTGTAAAACATTCCTATGCCTGGCTTTCAAGTTGCGATAAATGGGGAGGGGGTAAATCTGAAAGAGCAGTATGGGCAGTAAAAACAGAAGTACATTCCAACACTTATCTTAACAAAGATTGGTAGCCTAGGCTACAGGCTCTTCTGCCCACCGAAATCTTTAATTGGGAGAACGTGATTGATGACACCCTGCAGTGCTTCATTGTTGCTCTGATTGATGACAAACCCAAAGGGGGGATGAGGAAAATAGAGCCATAGGTGACTCTGAATTACATATGTTAGAGTTGGCTTCATTATTTGAAGCTTGGCTCAAAGGTCATGATTTAATTAGGGCAATCCCCAGAACCCTGACAGTGGCGAGCAAAGACAACGGGGGTAGGCGGGGAGAAAGATTCACTTCACAACTGTGTGACTAGCTTAACAATTCCAGGGATTCACTTTACAACCGTGGTAAGAATGGTGGTAAAGCAGGGAAAAACTCAACAAGAGTCTCGCTTAGCAACAGAAACATTAGGCCTGTTAAGTCGAGGACTACCTGCGGCAATGGGAAGTTTGTTGTAAGTCGAGGACCACCTGCGGTTTAGTGGACACAACCCCCTTGTGTTGCCTTGTGTTTCAGGGATTACCTGTTTAAGAGCATAGACTGTGCTCTGGTGGTGACTCAACACCTCTACGGGGAGCACCACATGGCAGTGCCTCTGAGGAACACAACCGGGGAAGCGATCATGGTGCTGGACTTCAACCTTGGACGCAAGCAACAGCTGTCGCCTTGCGCGCACAAGGACCTGCAGAAGATGCTGAAGATGGCGCAAGCCGCCACCCACGAGATCCTGAAAGAGGATTCTGGAGATCTGGAACCATATTATGTCTTGGGTATGGGATATACTGAGTGGAGGACAACCCCACCAGATTTAGCGGCCCTGGAAATCTAAGTCTTTGCCACCAGAGGTTTTTAAGAAGAGGTTGGACAGCCATTTGTCTGAATGGTGTAGGGTCTCCTGTCTGAACAGGGGGTTGGACTAGATGACCTTCAAGGTCCCTTCCACCTTGGTTATTCCCCTTCCTTTCTTCTTTCCCTATCTATGGAGGCTTTTAAGAAGAGTTTTTAAGCAGGAAACCCTACACCATTTTAGGCAAATGGTTGCACAATCTCTTCTTAAAAGCTTCCAGGGTTTGAGCATTTTCACAACTTCTGGAGACAAGTTGTTTTTACTGATTAATTGTTCTTACGTCTTAAATCAGGCTGGCTGGGGGATTCTGGGAATGGAAGTCCTCCCCTCTTAAACCAGGCTGGCTTGGGGATTCGGGTGTGGAAATCTGCCCATTTCAAAGGTCTTTATTTGAAGCCTCAGAACAGCCTTCTTTAAAATCCCAGTTTATTGTTGCAGAGGCCGAATATGTCGGGGACTGGCGGCGCGGAGGTGTCCTCTTCTACCGCTTCATGCTGCAGGACCTGCAAAACTGCATCTGGAACCTGGACCCCTGGACCTCCTTTGGCGATATCCGATCTTTGGAGAAACCTCCGGCCCTCGTCCACATCATCTTGAAATGCGTGGTGCTTATTTTGTACCCGCAGTGGGCCGGCACTGAAGTGGTGGAGAATTGGAGAACCTGCATACAGGTGAGAAACATACTTCCAGGGAATGAGGAACCAAAAAGGGTGATGTTGGGAAACAACCAGCCACGCTGGAAAGAAGAGTCAAGCGAGAGCCTAGCTTGGAATCTTTGCGTAGTCGCAAAAGATGTAATTTTCCCCCTGAGGGACGCGGTGGCTCAGTGGCTAAGATGTTGAGCTTGTCAATCGGAAAGGTCGGCAGGTTGGCGGTTCGAATCCCCAGTGCCACGTAACAGAGGGAGCTCCCGTTACTTGTCCCAGCTTCTGCCAAACTAGCAGTTCGAAAGCATGTAAAAAAATGCAAGTAGAAAAATAGGGACCACCTCGGTGGGAAGGGAACAGCGTTTAGTCATGCTGATCACGGAGACATCTTCGGACACCGCTGGCTCTTCGGCTTTGAAACAGAGATCAGCACCACCCCCTAGAGCTGGGAACGACTGGCACACAGGTGCAAGGGAAACCTTTATCTTTACGTAACTTTCCCCCAGATCTATGAAGCCTTATCCGGTCCTTCCCAGGGAAAGGCGAACCATCTGGGTCAGTTCTGGTAGAGTCACCAAGCCTCCAAATTATGACCATATAATTCACACGATCGCTGCCCTGGTCTTAAGTGTGAAAAATGGCCCTAGGTCACCTTTTTTTCAGTGCTGGTCACTGAATGAGCTCTTGTAAGTCGAGGACCACCTGTACTCCTCATTGCAATTTTACTTGCAGGGAGAGAGAGATTGCCACAGCCAACTCTCCTGTTTTGCAGCTCTCTGGTCTTTGATCCTGATGACCCTGCTTTGGGTTCTTGTTTTACACAGAAACTTGACGGAGAACTGATTGAAAACATTTGCTACTTTGACCCCACGGCTTCTTACATAGAGGTCCGGCCGGAGGTTCTGTACAGCTGCCTGCAAGGTAAGAGTAAGCAACCTGATGTGGGAGGCAGGGGAATGTTATGGGTCTCCTCCCTTAAAGAGGTCCCTCTGGTGGGACCAAGAGGAAGAGCCTTCTCCATGGTGGCTCCCACCCTGTGGACAGGGGTGGGCTGCTACCGGTTCGCACTGGTTCAGGAGAACCAGTTGTTAATTTTACATCTGGTTCACCGAACTGGTAATTGTAATGACTGACTGGCCCCACTCACCCTGCCCCTCCCAGGAGTCCCATTTGACCCATGTCAAGGCAGCTTGGAAACCAAAAATGCATTCCATAAATGTTTTCAAAGATAGTAACTAGGTGACCGAAATTTCTGCTGTGCAAACATCTAACTGGAGAACCTGATTGATGACTCTGGGCTATGGGGGTGTCCCTTTGGAGAATATGAATTATGATGCACCCAGGGGGTGCAGGGGGAAAAACCAGGGTCAAGGATGACAGTGAAATATGTGCCTCAGAGTCGGCTGCACCCAGGCAGTGCTGGCATGTTAACTCCCAATAAATCCTTTGGAAGTTTTGGAAGTTTGCTCGAGACTCGTGGTTTAAATGGGGTTAAAGTGCCGGAATCCTGACTGTGTTTTGTGTGTGTGTGTGTGTGAACTCATAAAACATTTCTATGCCTGTTTTAGAGTTGCCATGAACAGGGATGGGGGAAAGAAATTTGAAGGAGCAGTGCGGCGGTTTAAAACCGAAAGTGCATTCCATTCTCATCTTGCAAAGATTGTAACTAAGTGACCGGAATTTCTGCTCTCGAAAATTCCTAATTGGAGAACATGATTGATGACTCTGGGCTATGAATGTGTCCCATTGGAGAATATGAATTATGATACACCTGGAGGGGTGGGGGGGAAACCAAGGTCAAGAGTGACAGTGTATAATGTGCCTCAGAGTCAACTACACCCAGGCAGTGCCGGACAGTTTAACTCCCAATAAATCCTTTTGAAATTTTGGAAGTTTGGCTCGAGACTCATAATCTTGACAGATCGTGAATCTTGACAGGGATCGCGACAGGGTCAAAAGGAGCAGCAGGAGGAGGGGATGAGAAAAAAGAAAAGCATGCTGTTCCTTGGGATAGCAGGAGCGTCGCTAAGCAAACGGTTGTAAGTCAAGGACTGCCTGTCAAAGCTAATCTGGCATGTGTCTTGTTTCTGAAATCAACTAGGTGCACGCCGGAAAGTGGTCTGGAGGTTCGGCTCGGCTCCGCTAGAGTACCTTTACAACTGGGTGCACGCCTGCCTGTCTCTGATTGAAATGGCCAAGAAACTTCAACACCACGACAGTCTGGCCGACTCGGCTTCAGCCCTTTTAACGCCTATGCTTTCTCAGTCCATCCGGTCGTCTCAGATTTCGGCCCTTCGGTCCATCTCTTTTTGCTACCCGCTTAATACAAGCTGGGCCCCGAATTCGTAGCATTTACTAAAGGTGCAGCACCTGGTTTCCCAGGTGGGAGTTCTAGTTCTCGCCTGTAACCAGCCGGGATCTTGCAACCCACAAAGTTCAGAGTTAAAAGAGGGGAGGGGGTTGTTTCACAAAAAATTTGCAAATAAGCACCTTATTTCCCAGGCAGGAGTTATAGTTCTTGCTTGTAATTACATTTCAATGGGGGGGGGGAGAGAGTTGGGGTACAAAGCAGAGAGGTTCAAAAACAGCCAGGTTCTTGCAACCCACAGAGTTCAGAGTTAAAAGGGTGGGACTTCACAATTTGATTTGCAAATAAGCACCTTATTTCCCAGGTGGGAGTTATAGTATTAGCCTGTAATTCTGAAATGTTTCAATATGGGAAGAGAGAGAATTGGGATACAAAGCAGGAAGGTTCAAAAGCAGCCGGATTCTTGCAACCCACAGAGTTAAAAGGGCTTCAGAAAAGATTTGCAAATAAGCACCATATTTCCCAGGTGGGAGTTATAGTACTTACCTGTAATTCCAAAATGTTTCAATAGGGGACGACAGTGAGAGAGAGAATTGGGGTACAAAATGGAAGTTCAAAACTAGCCAGGTTCTTGCAACCCACAAATTTCAGAGTTAAAAGATGGGGGAGGGCTTCACAAAAGATTTGCAAACAAGTGCCTTATTTCCCAGGTGGGAGTTATAGTTCTCGACTGTAATTCTGAAATGTTTTGATAGGGGGTGACACACACACAGAGAATTGGGGTACAAAACAGGGAAGTTCAAAACCAGCCAGGTTCTTGCAACCCACAAAGTTTAAAGGGTGTGAGCTTACAAAAGATTTGCACCCCGTAGCATCTTTGGAGAAATTATTCCAATAGAATAAAGATGGGAAAAAGGGGGTGCATTTCCCTTCCTCCCCGACTCATTTGCCCCCTCCAAAGGAATAGCGAGTTTTCCCATGGGCCGGTTTGCTGAAGATGCCAACGCCGTTCCTACTTATCTTCAGAAGCATCGTTTTTAATAAAATTTAGGGGGAAATTAAAATATTTTCTTCTTTCTTTTTTTTGTCTCCTCCTTGTGACAAAACACGGCACGTCTTATCTGGCAAGCGTTTTGCACCTGGAGATTACAAGCTGATTTTGAGGCTTTGCTGATAAAAGACGCTGCGGTGTTATTACAACCGGCAAATCCTTTTGATTATCGGCCGTGTCGAGAGCTGGCTTGGGGTGGGTGGGTGTTTAATATTGGGAAGACGGAGGGGAGAGAGAGAGAGACATGATAATCCTGGAAATAAGTTTTGCGGCCTGTTTTTTTCTCATACAGAGAAAACTTTTGTCGGCTTGGATGGATGGGTGTGGCGTGGGATTGCTGCTCAGCAGCCCTAAACCAACATTTCATTTCCATGAAATGAAAAGTTTGCAAATATGTAAGTCGTACGGCCACAATGATTATATGTTGCTTAGTGAGTTTTGCCCCCCATTTTACGAACGGCCTTGCCACATCTGTGGAGTGAATCCCCATGGTTCTTAAATCAGTCACTCGGTTGTTCAGTGAGAAGCTGGCTTTGCCCGTCGAATTTGCCGGGTCGGAAGGGCGCCACAGTTGATCACCTGAATAGAATAGGATAACGGTCACTCAATGAAATGGTTGTAATTCGAGGACCCCCTGTACTCCGACCTTCTTATATAGCGGGCTGCAAGAGCAGATGGTTTTCTAACAGGGTTAGTAAAACCAAACTGTTTCAGGTAATTTTCAAAAGCATGGTTTCAACTTGATTTGATGCATGGCTGGCTGGGGAATAGATTAACAGAGGTTGGATGGGACCTTGGAGATCATCTAGTCCAACCCTCCCCATGACCCTACACCATTTCTGACTGATGGCAGTCCAGTCTTTCCTCAAAAGCCTCCAGTGATGAAACTCCCACAACTTCTGTTCCACGGGTTGATGGTTTTCTCTGTCAGAAAGTTTTTCCTTATTTCCAGGTTGAATCTCTCCTGGTTCAGTTTCCATCCATGATTCCTTGTCTGGCCTTTGGGTGCTTTGGAGAATAGCTTGAACCCCCTCTCTCTTCTCTGGGGCAGCCCGTCAAATATGGTCCTTCTCTTCCCTAGATTAGCCAAGCCCAGTTCCTGCAACTGTTCATTGTTTGTTTTTGACTCCAGTCCCCTAATTCTCTTGGTTGCTCTTCTCTGCACTCTTTCCAGAACATATTTTTATAGTGTGGTGACCAAAACTGCATGCTGCAGTACTCTAGGTGTGGTCTAAGGCTTTATGTATCTCAGTTGTCAAGCATCCGAATGTAAATCACGTGACCATGGGGATGCTACAACGGTCATAAGTGCAAAAAACAGTCACAACATAAGTCACTTGTTTCAGTGCCATTGTAACTTGAATATTCCCTAAGTGAAATGTCGTATGTCGATGGCTACCTGTACGCTCACAAAGTTTGTCTTCACAGTTATTGGGAAGATTAGATTGGGGGGGAGGGAGAAAGGGGAAAGGAAAGGAAAGAAAAGGAACTGATCAAGGAGAGCAGCAGCGGAGGATTAAGAAAAAACTTCCTCACAGTGAGGACAATTAACCAGTGGGAGAGAAGTTGCCTCCAGAAGTTGTGGACACTCCCATCATTGGATGTTTTCAAGAAGAGACTGGTCTAAAATGGTATAGGGTCTCCTGCTTGAGCAGGGGGTTGGCTTAGAAGACCTCCAAGGCCCCTTTCCAGCTGTATTCTGAATTCTTTAAATTCTGAGACAAGTAGGAACGTAGGACCAAAGTGAGCAGATAGAGGAGTAGAGTGAGGAATGGAGTGGACGGGAGGGGTGGCCCTGCTCATCAGCTGCAATTATGGAGGGCAGCTCGGCTAATTGGGTGAGCATGGAAGTGTTTTCTGGCTGAGCAGGAGCACTTTGGGGAAAGCCTTAGAGCAGTGGTTCTCAACCTTGGGCACTTGAAGATCGGTGGATTTCCACTCCCAGAATCCCCCAGCCAGGATGCTTTGAGAGTGATGGGAAATTCTGGGAGTTGAAGTCCACCCATCTACAAGGACCCAAGATTGATAAAGCCTGATGAGTTACGAGGACCTCCGGCCACTCCAACACCACTTTCTCATCCAGGAAGAAGAGAAGCCGGTGAATTCTCACTATTAGAGCCAGCAGACGATCTGGTATGTTTGTGTGTCTCTCCTGTGTGGACCACCCACACCTCCTACCTCCCAAAGCCAAGCATGAAGTGCAAAAAAGCCAGAGAGCTCCAAATGCAAACTTCACAACAATGCAACCTCCTAACGTTAGTAGGAAAAATGGGTCATATTATTATGTTCATAGTATGTTAGAAGAAATATTAATAAATGTTAATAAAACGTGAAAATAGGAGGAGGAAGGATTTGGTATGTTTTTTGCCTTAAAATTATTCAGAAAGAAATAAAGTCTGTTGTTTTTTTTAAAAAAACACCTAATGTTTTGAAAGGGAAATTTCCATTCTAGAATTTAAAAAATTCTTTTTAAAATAGGTGTCTGGAAAGGGACAATTTCTTCTGACTCACTGACTACTTGATTGATAGATGGATAATGGATGGATAGCTATATGGTAGGTAGAAAGATAGATAAGATAGATAATGGATGTATAGATAGATAATGGATGTATGGATGATAGATGATGGATGGATGGATGGATAATAGATGATAGATAAATAGATATAAAGGATGGATAGATAATATATGGAAAGATATATGGTGGGTAGAAAGATAGATAAGATAGATAACGGATGGATAGATGATAGATGATGGATGGATGGATGGATAATAGATGACAGACAGATAGACAGATATATAAAGGATGGATAGATAATGGATGGATGACAGACAGACAGACAGACAGACAGACAAGCACGAAGCCGAAAGCACCAGCCTGAAGATGGCGACTGAGACCTCGTCGAAATGTTGCCAAGATGCTCTCAATCTTACACGGGAAAAGACCCGAACACACCAAGACCTGCATAGATAGATAGATAGATAGATAGATAGATAGATAGATAGATAGATAGATAGATAGATAGATAGACAGACAGAACCAGACAGACAGACACATTCAGCCAGTTTGAAACAATATCATGTTTACAGCTGTCTCTCTGTGAAAATCTCTTGTGACCCCTCAGGGTGTGTGAAGCCAAGATAGCTATATTTCAGAACCAGATAAAAAATAAAGAATATGTGTTTCAACCTCTTTTCTAAAAAATAAAATAAAGTGGGAAGGAATTGCCCAGCCCATAGCACCACCCAAGTTATTTTCTGATAGCGTTAAGGGCTCCAAGTTAGGAGTTTCTCTATATAACACACTTTCTGAGCTCAGGACTTACATTTGGCAACACATAATATTCTTTCTGCAAACGGTAGCTTTAATAAGCTGGTCCCTGGGCTTATAAGACTCCAGAAGCTTTAACAGTTCTGAGTGTCTGTCCCAGGCGCTCTAAGGAGACCAAAGCTATGAAGGTCATTAAGAAGGCCAGATACTTTGGGCCCAGGTCGCTGAGATGTCTTCCAGTTCATTAGGATTTTGCATTCCTAGAAATAGGTTAGGGTGCTGAGGGACCTACTCAAGTGCAGTCCTTATTAACAAACTCTCTTCCCATGAAAAATTTCCCCCTCAAAGCTCTTCAGCTTATCAATTAAATTAAGCATTACCAGGAAAGTGGATCCAAAAATAGCCAGTTTGGTGTTTCTTATTCTCCACCTTCCAGCAATAAAGTTTCCAAACCCTCTAGGTAAGGGAGCAGGGCAAGGATCGTCATTTTAACCTCCTCCCAATTCTTCTGGGATTATGGCAGGATAAAACGGCATTTAATTTTGAAGTGGTCCAGCGTTTCTTAGACTTTTACTGCTTGGCCCTCTTCCATTGGTGGTCTTAATCAACATGCTTGTTATTTTGTGCTTAGCTGTTCAGCATAAAACCAGTTAATTATATATAGAACTATGAAGTAATTTGGCAACCTGGCGGAAAAAGGGGGTGAGAAAGGCCTAATGCTACCATATCACCCCCAAACACTTTGTCCACCATTAAATCATATTGTGTGTCCTCGACTACTTGAACAATGACAGCTCCCGTCTTGCTCTGGGTTAGGGCTGAAGTTAATCTGTTAGAGAAACTGCATCTTCTGCAAAAGCTGGTGAAAAACAGGGGGTAATTAGCTGCAAGAAAATTGTGTTTTTTTCTAGTTCAAGAGACTTTCCGTGTGATGCCTAGCTTCCGGGCATCCGGTCATTCATATCACTCATCCGTTTTCCTTGCTCGGCTTGAGCCTTGGGTCGTTGATGGAAGCTCGGGTTCGAATGTCGAGGGACCATTCATTCTGAGGTTGGACGCGAACGCAGGCGATGGCGCATAGCGTCCGTCCTCTGTTATATCAATGACACCAAAGTATTGGCAAGGATTCTGGTAAAGGGTGTCGAATGGGAAGAATCACACATCCGTTTCTCCTCAGAGGGAAGTTACTTGGTCAGGACCCCTTGAAATAATTTGGCACAAGAGTCATTCAGGCACAACTTCTTGGTTGGACGTGATGGGGAGAAAACTGGCATAGAAGTGGGGGAAATCTAATCATAGCCGGCTTATGGAGCAAATGCCACAAGTTAGCTTGAAGCAGTTCATGGACTAGACAGGGGTCGCCATACCTTTTGGACCTCAGGGACACCAAACTCTATTTTAAATCCCAGGGACCACTAGCCTGTAACCAGTTCTGTGTGCAATGGACCGAATTTTGGTGGGTGTGGCCTGGTGGTCATGTGACTGGCTGGCATGGCTTGTGTGTAAATACTTATAAATATTTATATAAATATTGATATTTTTAATATAACAATAGCACCTTTATCTAAAATCAGGCAAAAAGTAGGCAAGCAAGATTGAATTGTTCACAGATTTCATTTTAGAAATCTATCTGCCATTGGCTAGCTCAATCTGTCACATATAAATTTGCTTGAAGCAAACTCACAAAATTTAACTCAGCAACACAGCTCATTGTATGTAATATAAAGAGCAACTCCTACCCAAAGCAGGCAGGCAGATTGAGTTGCTCACAGAATCATCCAGTGATCTATCTATCTGCCATCGGCTAGCTGCAGTCTCTTCAAATTTACTTGCTGTGAGTCTGCACTGGATAATAGAAGCTTCAGTACTAAGGAGGTTTGACTGTGCTTAAAGCAGAAGCCTAAAGATCTAAAGACTAGCTAGCTAAAAGCAAGAAATCCAACCATTTCCTGGCTTCCTAGCTAATCTAAATCTCCTGGCACAGCAAGAACACCTGATGGTCGGAGAAAGGAAAAATAGCAATCTAGTAAGGCAAGTTGCCCAGGTAAGGAGTGAGTGGGCAGAGAGGGTTCCCAGGGGCCATGTGGGTGATGCAAGCCTTGTGTTTTCATGCACAGCCTGATTAATTGCTTTTTGGGGGTGCTCTGGGGATTGAGAATTTTGTTTGTTGCCCTGCAAAACTTTTCGTCATGGACCCACCGTTTGGCGATCCGTGGACCTAGACAATGTTCTGAAACTTGGACATCCTGAAGATGTGTGGACTTCAACTGCCCAGAATTCCACAGCCAGCTTCAAGTTAGGGTGGCTTGGGGAATTCTGAGTTGAAGTCTGCACATCTTCATAGATGTCAACGTTGAAAAAACAGCTGGGCTAGACAGCTTAACTATAAAGGTAACTATTAAGTAGAGGTTCCTCCTCAACAACATTTTGTGCCTAGTTTTTTCTAAGCTCTGGCAGTGCTCATCTCCATTACAAAGCCGAAGAGCCAGCACTGTCCCAAGATTCTCCATGGTCATGTGGCTGGCATGACTAAATGCCAAAAGGTGCACGGAACATGCTTTTACTTTTCCACCAAAGTGGGTCCCGATTGTTATTACTTGTCATTTTACATGCTTTTTTTTTGGTTTTGGAACCGCAGGTTGGCAAGAAGCTGGAACGAGTTAACGGGAGCTCACTCCATTACATGGAACTTGTTGTTTCTGCTTCCTGAAAGGATTAATGGGAAGATAAGAAGGCTGTGAGAAATCAGAGATGAGGATCAAGGAGAGGTGACACTTTGGCAACCCCTGGGACTAACAAGGCCCTATTGAAAAAATAACCATCAACCAGATAACAAAAAATAACAGAATAATCAGAGTTAGAAGGGACCTTGTAGGTCATCTTGTCCAACCCCCACCCAAGTGGAGGACCCTCAACCATTTTCTGAGACAAATGGCCAGTCCAATCTCTTCTTAAAAGTCTCAAGTGATGAAGTTCCCATAACTTCGAGGGCAACTTCTGTTCCATTGATTGATTAATTCTCAATTGTCAGAAAAGTTCTCCGTGAATCTCTCCTTGTTCAGTTTTCCTTCGCATTATTCCTTGTCTGGCCTACAAGCACTTTCGAAAATAAATTGGACTGCCCTTCCTCTCTGTGGCAGCTCCTCAGATATTGGAAGACTGCTATCCTGGCCACACATGTTATTACGAAAAGCCAACCCAATCTGCAACACAACTCCATCAACCAATCAACGAAATATAAACAGCCATACATCTCCCAAGTATTTTATATAAGAGATGGCAGCTCCGATCATGCTTTGCTCGCACAAGCACACAAGCTGAAAAGCATCAGCACCCTGAAGATGGCAAGTGGGACCTCATCAAAACATTCACCTAAGATACCTCTATCTTACTGGGCAAGACCCGAACACTGCGGAGCCAAGGACCTGCATAGATAGATAGATAGATTAGCATAGATATGATTAGTATAGATAGATAGATAGAATAGATATAGAATAGATAGATAGATAGATGAATGAACATGATTATGATGTAGATGAATAGATGATAGATGGATAGATAGATAGATAGATAGATAGATAGATAGATAGATAGACAGACAGACAGACAGACAGACAGACAGACAGATGGAAAGACAGAAAGACAGACATGGGGGGGGGAGATAGATTTTTATCCAATCTTTTATTATATAAATAACTGGAGGTGTTGGATATATCTAACACACCTTCCTTCTTCTATTTTCCCCACAATGACAACCTTGTGAGGTGGGTTGAGAGAGAGGGATTGGCCCAAAGTCACCCAGCTAGCTTTCAGACCTGCTGCTTTGAGCAGCATATTTTCTTTGTTGCTATGAAGTCTCAATCATGTTGGCAGGAAACTGACAATATGTCAAATGCTCTCATTCATTGGCTTTATGGGACGTTCATGGAAATAAGGCTGGATGCAATTGTAGCAGGATATAACTTTTAAAAAATGTTTTTTAATTTTTTTATTTCTATAAACACATCATTATGTGAACAGTGTGGTTCCAAAGTGTTTTACATTTTAAAGCAAACATAATAATTTAATGTTAATATTATTAACTTTCTTACATCATTTGATATTAATGCATATTATCGATTTTAAATTAAATTATTCATATTCTCATGTCCTATTTTATATCAATCTCTACATTCTTAACGTCACTTCTTTTATCATGAATTCTATATTAATTTGCAATGTTCAACAAATTATATATGTCTATCATTATGTTAACAGTATGAGTTCCAAATTACTTTACTTTTTAGAACAAACATAACAATAGTTTCACATTGATATTATTGGCTTTCTTACATGATTTGAAATATTGCAAAAATGACTATTAATGTAGAATTATAACTAAAGCAGGGATGTTAAGAACATAGAGATCGATACAAAACAGTAAATATTAAATAATTGTGATTGATTATATGTATTAATAATTAATATTAATGTATTAACATTAATATCAAATCACATGACAGAAGATAACTGTAAGAAGGGGAAAAACAGCTGCACGAAAATAACAGCATAAAATATTTGGATTTCATTTTTTTAATCCCATCTCGAAAAGGAGCTGGCTGATCTTGGTGAAAATTTATTTGACTTCCACCAGAGTCATACAAGAAATCTTGATATGATGTCCTTTCCCCCACTCCCCTTAAATATAAATTTTCTCTTTTAAAGACTTCCAAAATAAAACAAACAAACAAACATATATCTTGAATGAGAGATGAAAGAAAAAAAAAGTAGACCATGTTAAATTCACACAGCCACCATTTTCTACATTTTCCTGGAACACAACTTATCTATTGCTTTCTCTCTATTCATAGGGAGGGGGGGAAAGATCCTTGCCCAAAATGGGCCATTATCAAAAGGAGGCCATTTCAAAGCAATCTGGCTTGGTGATTATCTTCCTTGTATTTTGTCTTCCATTTCCATTCCTGTCTCTTTTTCTCCCACTTTCATTTGCAGAAAACAAATTTTCCAAATGATGCTAATTAGAGCCGTGCCTTAATAACGAGTGTGCAAAATCAGTCAACACACAAATCCTGGGGCATGAACCCCTATTCTTCACTTGGTGGAAATAACAGTGGCCAATAAACACCATTCAGATGGAAATGACTGCAATCCCGGAGCTATAATTGGCTGAATATATTTTTTGAAAGGAAGGGGGATCCTTGTGTGCCCTTGATGGAGCTGAAGCTGTTCTGACTTCATGGCAACATTTCTGACAGATGTCTTCAAAGGAGGGCTAAATTAAAAGGACTTAGTGAGGAAGTTAACAGTCTTCTCTGCATTCAGATGAGCAAAAAGATTCTGCATTTCATCCCATTGGGGTTTTTTTTTTTTGGGGGGGGGTTGTTGCCTTTTGACCAAGATGGGCACAAGTGGCAGTTTTGCAGACTTCTTTCATCTGCCCCAAAGAAATGTCTTGGTCTCATCTTTTGTGTAAATATTTATTCTTAAAGGGCTAGTAACAGTTGTTTTCTTTTGTGTTAATAGCAATCACAATAGCACACAGACTTATATCAGGGGTGGGATCCAAACAGTGTTACTACCAGTTTGTTGACTGTGTTTTGAAAACAAACTCACAAAATTAACTCACAACACACCATGTATGTAAATATTGAACTTTTTATTTAAAAAAGAGCAACTTTTAGCAAAAATTAGGCAAAGCAGGCAAGCAGATTGAGTTGCTCACAAAATCACAGATTCACTCAGAGATCTATCTATCTGCAATCTATTGCCTGAGTCTGCACTGAAAAATAGAAGCTTCAGTCCTAAGGAAGGTTCAGCTCTGCTTTTAGATTAGCTAGAAAGCAAGAAATCCATCGATTTCCTGCTTTCTAGCTAATCTAAATCTCCCGGCACAGCAGAACAGCTGATGGTCAGGGAAAAAATGGAAAAATAGCAACTTACCAAACGCAGGCAAGTTGGATGGGGTGCATGCCAGGTAAGGAGTGAGTGGGCGTGGAGGGACAGGGCCAGCCAGTGGCGTGATTTGCTGGTTCTCCAAATTGGGCAAATCATAACAACTGGTTCGATAGAACTGGTCTGACCAGGTAGAATCCCACCCCTGCTAATAGTTCTTGTCATTCTTCATAATGCCTGGGGAAAGAATATAGCATATTAAAATAATACAGACATTTAATTTGATGAAAAACATCACACATTCTATAGATTTTCTAGGCATTCTATTGATTGCCTCATTATATTCTGGTGCAAAAACCTATAAGTTACCAGGGCAATTACTTAGGCCAGATTTCTTCAAATATATTGTCGTTCAGGAAACTTTGGGATGTATAGAGAGCCCATGTCAGCCTTCAAGATTTTCTTCCTTTGCATTGCCTCTTTTGGCTGTCATAAGTAACGGGGGGACGAGGGGGGAATGGTTATGGGAAGTGAGCTGGAAGTGTTACAAACCAGAGCTGTATAAACTGGGGGGGGGGCCGCTACGAGTTGCTCCCTCCTTTTTATAGGCAGTATAGGTGTCCCTTTGCATCCTCTAGGCATCCTCTAGGCATCCTGTAGACATCCTTAATATCGAAGATAGGCCCCCTCTGCGAACGTTTCTTCCGTTTTAAACGCTTGTGCCACTTGGCATCTATTTCTGCATCCGTTCTCGTCCGTTCCGCTTCCTCCCTGCGTCCGAGCGGTATGTGGAGTTGCAGACGGATCGCAGCGGATTGCCTAGCGGATATACGGATGCGTAGCGGATGCATAGCGCGATGTTGTAATGGATGCGTAGCGGTTGGCGTTCTAGCGCGATGCAGAATGGCGAATTGGATACATTTCCGGCCGCAAAAAGTTTGAGCAGCTTCAAAACTTCTGAGCGGTATGGAACGTCAATAGACGGAGATGCTGGGACAAGATAGAAGAGAAGCAAAACGGATGCAGTGAG
This sequence comes from Laticauda laticaudata, assembly GCA_004320025.1. Classification (NCBI taxonomy): domain Eukaryota; kingdom Metazoa; phylum Chordata; class Lepidosauria; order Squamata; family Elapidae; genus Laticauda; species Laticauda laticaudata. Next base: position 34,701 of record BHFT01020817.1, read on the forward strand.
TACATCACGTTAACCAACAGATTGGCAAGCTTTTTGTCCGTTTTACATCGCTCTTTGCATCGATGGTATGCAGGTGTGGACAGGGCTTTAGTAACATGTTTCTTTGTCAAAAATCTTTGTTTTATCTTTGTTTATTTTCAGGCCGCCACCCTTACCATATTGCCTCTATCTTTCCAATAGTTTTGGTGCCTGTTTCTTAAGGCCGTTTTCAATTTAAAATGCCCATTTAATTTGTCATTCCTTTTAGACTCTTTTCATCTCTAATGTTTTCGATTTAACACTTCCAGAGTTAATATGAATAGCAAAGGTGATGTGTGGCAACCTTAGTCTTGTACTTTTTCTTCTATACTGATAGAGTCTCTTAGTTCTCCCTCTATCGTCACCATTGCCATTGCTTATAATATATGCTTGTATTGCCTGGAATAAATTTTTCTTGGCAAAAGGCCCATCTGTTTCTTTATAATAAAAAATGGAATCGCCAGTTCACATTATCAAATTGCCTTTGTTGCGCTATCTAAAAATATCAAGGCCATTTGTCTTTCAGGAAATGAGCCTCATAATATTCCAAAGTGTCTAATATTACTCTCATATTGTCTTTAAATTTTTCTCTTTGCCAGAATCATTTTTGGTTCAGAATGAAATAAAATTATTTAAAATATTTTTGAGTCTCTGCAATATTGAAAGCAAAGATTTTATAATTCTGCATTAATAAAGAAATAGGTCTATAATTCTTTAATTTAATGGATCAGCCTCTTCTTTTGGAATAAAAGTGTAATATAGGCTTCTGACCATGTTCTTAGGTAATCTTTATCTTTGATATAACTTCATTCATGACTTCTAGCAATGGAAGTTCAATGAATTCTGCAATGTTTTATAGAATGTCTGCCGAAGTCCATCTGGCCTGGTGCCTTCCCATTGTTTTTGTTTCTTAAAGTGCTTGGTTAACCCATCTGGTATGTTGCTTTCTTACATTTTCTTCAGTCTCTTTAGGTATCTTAGGTAGATTAGCATGTCTGTAAATACTGTTTAATTCTTTCCCAATCAATATTATCTTGCTCATATAATTTCCCCATAAAAGTCTTGAATGATTTCCTTCTTCTCTTTATTGCCATGACAAAAAACCTGACCTCATAATCTATTTAACTGCCGATATTTTCCTTGATTCTTCTTCCTTTCTCAATTTGCTATGCTTACCATCGACGCTGGTTTTGTTTGCATCCTCAAAATAAATTCTGTTTAGCACTTCTGATTTTCTGTGCTAATTCTTCTTTCTCTATTAAATCATTTTATGTTTAATTTATTCCAGTTTTAGCTTAAAAATGTCTTTTTTCTGTGGTGTTTTTCTGTAGTTCTTTTCGAGTCTTTTTATACTCATTCTTCGAAAGCTTAAAACTGTGGGCTTGCCTTTTCCTAATGGTTCCTTTCACTTTTTGTAGTCTATTATCAAGCCATCTAGAGCATATCCTTCATGTGTCCCACATGTTCTGAATTGAAGGTATCTTACTTTTTTATTTTCTCCAAAGAAAAAAACCTAAATTCTTTCTCCATCCGTTGTATTAAAATCCTCTCTCCCTTTAGAATAGTATTATTTAACGTCCATCTCGATCATTTTTTTTTGTCCTTCCATTTAATTGTCATTGGATTATTGGTCTGCCCAAGTACTTGTTCATATTTGTTTCTTGAATATTAGATATTAATTTGCTTTGAAGGTCCAAATCATATCTATTCTGGACCATTAAATGTCTATTTGAGTAAAAAAGTGTTAGTGTTTGTTTTTAACATTTCTTTCTCTCCATATATTTTTTAAAAATTTATTTCATCTATCATTTTATAAAGATTTGTGGGGAAGTCTTCCTATTTTGGCTTTGTTGGTGTTGTTGTTATATAGTCCGAGTTTATTGTACTACAATTCCATTAAAAAATCTCCAATCATAACTTATATTGACATAGTCCAGTTCAATTATTTCATGTGTAATTTTTTTATAAAAAATTCTGTTTATCATTCGGAGCATAAAATTGCAATCCAAGAGTGTTTTCGTATTATTATCCATTATTTCCACCATGAAATACTCTTCTGTCTTCATCAGTATAAATTCAATTTGCTGAAATGGGTCTCTTTCGATATATAAAACCACTTCCTCTTTCTTAACATTGCATCAAAGAAGTAAATATTTCCCTAATTTTGGCTGTATCAACAATTGTTCATATTGTTTTTTAATATGTACTTCTTGTAGACAAATTTATATCAAATTTTAGTTCTCTAATCTGTGAAAAATTTTCCTTCTTTCTAACAGCCTGAATTAAGTCCATTTATATTTCATTGTAAATCAGTTTTTTTTCTCTTCCATAATTATGCTTTATTAATTAGTTTGGCAGCTCTCGTAGATCTTGGTCACGTTGTTCTTTAGTCTCCACCGATCCACCTGCTGCGGCCTTCTTCTTTTAGCTCTCCATTTGCGTCCGTCTTGGGAATTCAGTTAGTGGAAATCTCTTTTCTGCCTCTTCTCTCCTTCCAAAAAATTCTGGCATAGAATAATTCTGGTTTCTCAATTTGCAATCAATTCTATATATCTTGTTCTTGCCATGTAAACATTAACCCTGCTGGAAATTAGCCATCTATAATTCACCTCTATTTTTCAATAGCATTTTTAGACAAAAATCGATATTTGTCTTCTCATCTCTCTCACTCTTCTAGAGTGTTTGTTTTCTTTTTCTTTACCCTTTTAAAAACAATATCTCTTTGGTCTCTGTTTATTTCAATGTTTCTCTCTTACCACTTAATATTGTGTTTTAATGGCTTTTTTTTGTAAATTCTGAGATGAAACTTCTTCTTGGTAGGTTATTCTCATCGCATTATCTTGAAAAACTCGCGTTATACCTCATCTTACTCCATCCATTTTCCCCCATTTTTCTTTTTTTTTCTTTTTTCTTTTCTTTTTGGGTTATTTACCAAAAAAAAAAAAAGGGGCGGGGGGGCCTATCAGCCAATTCATTTCTATCATTATTCTCAGCTAAATTTTGTCCTTTTCTTCCTCTAAAATGTTTTGAAATCTTGAGATAAAATTCTGATCTGTCCATCTCCCTTTTCAGTATTCTCACTTTTATCTTGTTCAACACTGTTAATCTGATAAATCAATATCTCCAAATTTCTGGTCTCTTTATTTGGTCTTCGTCATTCCAATTTTTGGAATCTCTCATCTTATTGTTCACCATCATTTGTTGATTATTCTCCACCTTTTCATCAGTTTTCCTCTGCTTCTTTGCTCCAATATTTTCTATCTCTTTTCAATAGTATCTTTGATTTATTTTAAGGTCTTGGGATTCCTGCATAATCATCTGTTGAGTCCCCCACTCTTTTTTTGATCTTTTGTCTTGCTTTTAACATTGTTCTGAACTTGAACCGTGTGTCCTCCAGAGGGTGAGGACGGCAGAAGTAGAATTGAGGAGCAGAGGTATAAACTTCCTGCGTATAAGACTTCCGAGGCATTTTCAAAGCACCTCCAAAATTTTTACGATCCATCCACACCTTCAAATGGCCGTGTTTTGCCCCTTCTAAGAAATATGCCTCTAGGTTAACAAGAGCCCAGCGACTGCAAAAGCTTCTTTTTCCCAGATGGGCCCATCTTCTTTCTGCTTTCAGTTAGTTACGCGGAAGATATATGCACATGTTGCAGAGTCCCCATCTTGTTTGCTTTAGTAACACTGCCCCCAACTGTTAACATCACTTGCATCGGCCTTGGATTTACAAAAGAAGCACCCAGTTTGCGTGCTTTAGTACTGGGTCAGCAGCAAACAGTCATTTCAGCTTTTCAAAAAAGCCACTTGACATACTACACCTAGAGCCATCAGTGGTTACTAGGCTATATGGTTTCCCTCCCTTGAATAAATATTATTAAGAAAATTATATAAGTGATAGGCATTGCTATCTTGCCAAAAGCAGGGATAAATTGATGGTAAAAAATGGTGACCCAAGAAAACTTGAAATGTTTCCTGTGTGTGGGGTCAGGCGGCCCATTCCAACACAGCACGACACCTTCCCCCGGATCCATTTCTATGCCTCATGTGAGATGAGATAACCTAAATAGTCAATCTTTTTTCCTGGTGGAATTCACACTTAGACAACTTTCATACAGCTAGTGGCTCAAAGTTTTTCCAGAAGCTAGCGCGACACTAATTTCACATTGTTCGATCACGATTCCAGGTCGATAAGGATATCGTGTCAAGGATTAAACCAACACCCCTTTGTATCCATATGTTCATGGCAACCACCTGATTGATCATTTGCATGAATACTGGCAGGACTCCCCTGTAGGCCAAATAGAAGAACGTTTGAATTGGAAACAACCCATCTGGGAAATTAAAAGCAGTTTTCCATTTCATTTCCCTTTCCTAAATTCAAACCTGTAGCCCATGCTTCTCTCAAGTCGAGTTTATGTAAAAATTTTCCCTTTGGCAAGTGGGCCAAACATGTCCTTCATCAAGGGGAGGGGTACACATTTCTCCATGAAATAGCATTCAGTGAGGTTTCTATAGTCAACACATAAACGAAAGGGACCGAGCCATCTTTCTTTTTCCATGGAACAATACTGGGGCCTGCTATCCGGGGCTAGCAGGTTGGATTAAAACCATATTCCAAATCTATCGATTAAATGACGCAGCCTCTTCTAGCTCCCGAGGTGTCATCTAGTACAGTTTTGGTTTTGGGGAGTTTCACCCTGGGGTTAAAAATTTCAAAACTACAATCTGTTGAATGATGGGGTTGAAGCTCATCTGACGGCCTTTCCTGAAGACTTTCTTTAGAGTCCTAATTATTACCTCTTGAAATTTCTCCTCCCCCTTCAGTTTCTCCAGTGCCGAGTGGAGGCCAGTTCAGTGGGGACTCTTGAGTTTTGGTTGAGATTGCTCCTCCTCTTCTGGGTGCTGGTCAGTATGTATGCGCAATGACCCTCTCCTCAAAGCAAACATGGGCGATTCCATTTTCCGGCAGCCGGGTAAAGCCCAGTATTTAGGGGCCACTCCCAATCCCAGGAGCCCACAATTAAAAACACAAAGTCTCTCTATCTTCCCCACGTCATTTATTGGTTCCATTTATTGAAAGGCAGCGCCACCCCCAGCTTAACCAATCCATTCAATTGGCAAAAAGCTATGGGCCGTTTTAAAGTCCTTTAGCCTTAAGCCCATTTTTCTCCACTATCCCAAGCTAATTACGCACCTTCGTGGTCTAACAAGGCCAGAATTTCCCCTTGGCCTCCTGATGTGGGTTACCCTTAATCTCCACTGGAATGGTCACAGAGCCCTTGATTGGACTTTAACCAGTGAAGTTATCTTTCGATTCAGATTCATTCTCTTCAGAAGAGGTTGGACTTTCCAAGCTCCTCTTCTTTCAGAGGTCAATCTCTACAACCTCCTCCGCTTTAGAGTGCGTAATTTCAGAGGCTTCTCTGCGAGTTTTTTCAGGTTTTCTTCCTCCTCCTGGCACCCCCTTTGGTTCTAACTTGGCACGGCAATCTGGCAGCCCGGTAACCTTCCTTCCCCACATCCGGCAAGCAAACCAGTGGTCTTGGCGTTTTATGCTGCCATTCCTCCACTTTTGAGGTTTTTTAAGGCTTCTCAAGGGCTGGTTGAGGAAGGACTTGCTTCCAATCAACCCCCCCCCCCAGCGGTCCTGTTTCGCGGTCAGATCAATTCTCCACCTCTGCTGCCCAGCACTGTACCCACAGCTGCGCTCATGGGGTTCTTCTGGCAATACAGCTTTTGGCTATACATCTTTCATTTAACCCATCTTTAAAAGCTTCTTTACAGGGCTTCCCTGGGACAGCCTTGATATGACATTCCAGCTCCTCTAAATTCCTGGGTGTTAGTCGGACCACTGATCTCCGCCCTGCATTATGGTCTTCATCCTAATTCTGCCTTATGCTTCAGCAAGTGGGTGTCTTCAAATCTGGCCTTTGCAGCAACAGTCATGAACAGGTCATAATTCCTCAGCTGAGGGTTATTATATTATACAAAGTCACCATCACTTTGCAACTGTTCCCTCCAGAGCCCTGGTAACACATTGACTTTGGCCCTGCTTCTGACGAAAACCCCCCCCCCCATATTCCTCCATATGGCTCCAGACCTTGTTGCCAGGAAGAACTCTCTCCTTAGAATCCACCCCCATATATTTACTTTCCAACGAAGCACCTTTGGAAGTTTCTCACGTCTTCTGGCAATTACCTCCCGCTGCGAGGCCCCTGGGCTGCTGCTGCCTGTTTTACTAGCCTGGGTTGATTTATGGGGTGGCTGACCTCTGATTTTTTTGGCTGGGCTATGCCTCCCCCTCCTCTCCCTCATTACTTTGTTCAGTTTGCAGCGTATCTCGATAGCTATCATTTAGAAGATGCATGGCTTGGGTTTAGTAAAAAATTCCTTTCTTTCATTCTCCTGCCATGGCTTCCTCTCCTTCCACGACGGACGGGTAGTGGTCATTCCTGGAGTAGGCTTTATCCTCAGATCTTTCCCAACCGACTCCCAGAGATCATTTGGGTTCCTTTTACAGCTGGTTTTCCCCCAAGATTTAGTTCTGCTAAACAAGTCGGTTTTCCCCTGCTTCCTTTCTAGCAGCAGAGAATCTTGTACCCAGTTGCTCCCAGGTCTTCTTGATCGACCGGCTGGATTTGACATTGTGTTCAGACCCCCCTTGGAAGAAAATTTATTAAGTTCTCTGGGTGGGCTCGCTAATGTGGAGATTCCAAATTAATGTCAGCTGGTACTCCATTTCAAAATCAAGAATGAAATACTTAGACTCCCTTTTATCAGAGAAAAAGATATCTTTTACTGGAAATCAATGGTGAGCAAACAAAAGAATTCTGAATCGGTGAGAAAACGGATGGTAAGATTCACATATACGAAGTAATGGCAATGTTCCCACCCCCAGTTAGTTCAATTGGTTCATCCAATTAAAAGTTTGTCTATATTCATCATAGTGCGCATCTCCAGGGTTGCGTGATGCAGCTTCTGTCCATTGACCTTGACATAGTTTGATAAAGAGGTTGTAGCTGCGCATTGCCCATAGATAGAAACCTAAGCAAGAATGTA
>BHFT01020818.1:0-12041 GCA_004320025.1 Laticauda laticaudata
CCACTTTGGGGCTGGCCATTCCTTTCTGTGTAGGTCACCTTTCAAATACAGACATGCCACTTTGCCACAATCACCACCCATTCCTCCAGGCTTAGTCTATTCATAGTTCGAGTTCATTGTTCGAAGGAGTTACCTCGTGCCATGAAAACAGCCTGTTTCCATTCCTCTGTTCAATCTATGCCAATTTCTTTTATTTTTTATTTATTTTATTTTGTCAGGTGATTATAAGGTAACATGTATAAGTAAAAATGTAGTTATGAATACATGGATATATATAAGAAAAATAAAATAATAAGAGAAACAATAGGACAGGGATGGTAGGCACATTGGTGCGCTTATGCACGCCCCGCACAGACCTCTTAGGAAAGGGGTGAGGTCAATAGACAGTCTAAGGTTGAAGTTTTTGGGGTTTGGGGAAAAACCCACAGTCAGGTAGAGTCTTCCAGACATTGACCACTCTGTTGCTAAAGTCATGTTTGCTGCAATCAAGTTTGTTGCAATTAACCTTGAGTTTGTATCTATTGTTTGCTCTTCTGGTTGAAACTGAAGTATTCATTGACAGGGAGGACATTGCAATGTATGATTTTATACACTATGCTTAGATCGGACCAGAGGCAGCATCGTTCTAAGTTTTCTTGGTCCAGAATTTCGAGTCTGGTTTTAGATTGCGCAGTGCTTTTTCGACAATGTCTTCTGTACAATCGATTTTATTTTAGATCATTGTAGTTGTCTGTGGTTCGACTAGGAAATCCTGGGCATGATCCGTTGCTGTTTACAAATACCGAGCCAAAGAATGTGTTGAAGAAGTCGGCTTTAATGGTGTCATCATTGCAGTCTTTACCGTGAGGTCCTTTCAGGCGTGGGATGGACCTGGAGTCTTTTAATTTGTTGTTTACAAAGTTGTAAAAAAGTGTGGGTGGAACTGGTAGGTAGAAAGTTTTCCTCTTGTTTAATGTGATAATTGGTGCATTCGGTCTTTATCTGGTGGCATAAATGTTTGTATTGGCTTTTCTCGGCGGTCGCGCGGAAAAAGTTCTTGCCGTTTTCTTGGCAAGGTTTTCCAGATGTGATTTGCCCTCATCTTCCCCACTTTTGTAGAGTTGAGGAAGGTGTGACCAGCTCCAGGTGAGCCAGTTGGCTTCCTGCCCAAGTTCAGGACTTGAACCCACAGTTTCTGGTTTCTGGCCTGGTGTCAGCAACACTATGCCAAACTGGTTCTCCAAATAACATAACATAATATTTGAACACATGTTGAGACATCTGGTTAGTTGTCCTCAACTGGATAAAGGCTAGAGAAGAGCAACTAAGATGATCAAAGGCCTGGAGACTAAAACATATCAAAAATGGCTGCAGGATTTGGGTCTGAAAAGAACAATTAGGGGTGACATGATAGCAGTCTTCCAATATTTAAGGGGCTGCCCCAAAGAAGAGGAAGGGGTCAAGCTATTCTCCAAAGCACCTGAAGGCAGGAGAAGAAGCAACGGATGGAAACTCATCCAGGAGAGAAGCAACCTGGAATTAAGCAGAAAATTCCTGACAGTGAGGACAATTAACCAGTGGAACTGCTTGCCACTAGGAGTTGTGGGTCACTGGAGGTTTTTAAGAAGAGACAAATGGACAGCCATTTGTCTGAAATGGTACAGGATCTCCTGCTCGAGCAGTGGGGTTGACTAGAAGACCTCCAAGTTCCCTTCCAGCTCTATTCTGATTGAGAATTAGGACCAGCAGGCACGACGACGTCCATCCATTCCAAGAAAAATCTCAGGACAGGAGGGAGGCATGCAAACCTTGGAGATCTCCAAGCTGCAACACACACACACACACACAAACGTGTCTGTGGGGCATCGTTTCTTAGCACAAGCAAATATCCATGCCCAGAAAAGGACGCAAGCCAACAGATTTCTGGGCATTGAAATCCACCTGTGCTGGCTGGGGAATTCTGGGAGTTGAAGTTCACTCATCTCACAGTCACTTAGTTGAAATGCTATAGGTTCTCCTGCAAGAATGGAGGGTTGGACTAGAAGACCTCCCAGGTCCCTTCCAGCCCCCAAAATGGAGCAACTGGTTCTCTGCCTCGTTGCTGGGTGGGTTGGCCTAGTTGGCCTCCCGCACCGTGGCCGCCTCTTTTTCGCCCTCCCCGAGCCTCGTCCCTTCCCTGGAATCCAAAATGGGCTCCTGGAAGAGGCGGGGAGGGGCAGGGCAGGAGTGGGATTTGTTGGTTCACTGAACGGACCACCGGTTCGCCCAAACCGGTCGCAGTCCCCCCCCCCCCGNCAACGTTGAGATTCACGGACTTTGGCTCCCAGAATTCCCCAGCCAGCCCCCCCCCCCAGGACTGAGGAATTCTGGGAGTTAAAGTCCGTGAAGTTTTAAAGTAGCCAAGCTTGGAAATCACGCACACACCAAACTATCAGAGAATCCAGAAGCGATCCTAACTCTCTCGACAGCCCCACATCCCTCGTTCTGCCCCGGTGAGCTCGGTAGCCCCCCAGGTGCCACTGGCTTTGCCCCCCTGACAGATTTGCCCCATCCGGGTTTCTCACATTGCTAATCCTTTTTGTCTCTTTCTTTCTTTCCTTCCTTTCTGCCTCCCTCCTTCCCTCTCTCCCCCTCCCTCCCTTGCTCCTTTCTTTCCTTTTCCCCTTCCTCCCCCTCCCTCCCTCCATGCTTCCTCCCTCCCTTCCTCCCTTCCTCCCTCCCTTGTTTCCTTCCTTTTTCCCTCTCTCCCTGCTTCCCTCTTCCTTTCTTCTTTCCTTCCTTCCTTCCTTCCTCCCTTTCTCTCCCTCCCTCCCTGCTTCCCCTTCCTTCCTTTTTCTTCCTCCCTCCCTTTCTCCCTTCCTTCCTTCCTCCCTTCCTTCCTTTCTCTCTCCCTCCCTACTTACCCTCCCTCCTCTTTCTCCTCCCTCCCTCCCTCCCTCCTCCAGATCAGCAACGTGGCCTTTTTCATCCTGGCCCCCATGATGTTGTGGCTCAACACCGATTACATTGGCTATCGTCCTGTGCCGATTCGGGGCTTCGTCATCTTGCAGCTGTTTATTGGTAGGTGGCCACAAAGGCTGGGGCAGAAGGCCAGGCCTGCCCTCCCTCCTGTCAGCCCTGCGCGGGAGGCCAGCCGAGCATCCTCCTCCGGAGAAGCAGCTCCGTCTTCATTTTAGCACTGTATTAACACAGGCAGTCTTCATTTCTGTTGCCAGGCAAGGCAGTTTTGCCCCATTTTACGGCCCTGTCTTGCCACTGTTGTTAAGTGAATCAGTGCAGTTGTTCAGTGGGTCACACGGTTATTAAGTAAATCGAGCTTCCCACATGGACTTTGCTTGCCAGAAGGTCACAAAAGGGGGAATCGCGTTGACCCCAGGGACTCTGCGACCGTCATAAATACAAGTCGGTTGCCAAGCACCATAAAATGAAGTGAAGCTCCACTGTCTCCCTTCGCAACATAAATTTGGAGCTCAATTGTGGCCCTATGTTGAGGATGACCTGTGGGAAGGACCCTTTGGGGGAAAGCATGGTCCTCATCTGATGACCATAATGGAACCCACCAGTTAGAGCCATCCGTCACGACAGTCGTAAAGCAGGCCATCAGGCCATTGAGCTGAGTTGATGAGAATGGTCACTGTTAAGGGGTTCTGATGGGCCTCGATTGAACCCAGAGGTTTTGCCGATGAGGAGACGTCCTGTTTGAACAGGGGGCTGGACTAGAAGATCTCCAGGGTCCCTTCCAACTTGGTTAATCCGTTAAGTCGCCCCTCTTCTTCCCCAGGCGTCTTCTCCTTCTATTACCACATGACCCTGAGTTACGCCGGGCAGCTCCTGGATGAACTGTCCATCCTTTGGACGCTCTGCATCTCTTACGGCTTCTGGTTCCCTGTCCGCTATTTCCCTTCCTTCATCAAAAACAGGTAAGGAGGCCAAACAACGCCCCGCCGGGCAGCTGTTCCAGGGGTGGGATTCAGAATTTACGACCAATTCTCTGGCCGTGGCTTGGTGGGCGTGGCGGGGGAAGGATCCTGCAAAATCTCCCTTCCCTCCCCCACCCCACTAACCTGCTTTCCAGCTCCATTCTCCTGTGCAGGGCAACCGAAGAAGATCCGTTCAGTCAGCTGGGACTCAGGAGGCAGGGAATAGAGAGGAGAGGGGCCACTCAGAGGTTCTCCAAACGACTCAAAATGTCCGCGACTGGTTCTCCAGAACTGGTTCGAACCGGCTGAATCCCACCTCTGAGCTGTTTTCCTTTGCAGCTGGAGGGCAGAGGGGCGGTTTGAGGGGATGGGGGGGCTTCTCTGGACTCCAAAGGTGCCGGCTGGCAATGGCAGAGGGAGGCCGACAGCTGGCGGCGGAGCAGGCAGCAGGCGCCAAGGCCGAAGGGGACCTGAAGTTCTGGGGACCAAACGTGGAGCAACTCAGAACTAAGGAGGAATTTCTTGGCAGGGAGAACAATTAACCAGCGGAACGACTTGCCACCAGAAGTTGTGGTTACTCGAACCCTGGAAGTTTTTAAAGAAGAGATTAGACCGCCATTTGTCTGGACTGGGGTAGGGCCCTTGGTATAGCCTGTGTTTTATGGGCATTGCCAGCTGTTTGGGATGGTGCCCTGCAGAGGGGTTGCAGCAATCTTACTTGAGGGGAGAGGGAGGGGGGGAGGAAGGAAGAAGAAGGAGAGGAGGAAAAGGAAAGAGGAGGAGGAGAGGAGGAAGGGGGGAGAGAGATGGGGAGGAGGAGGAGGAAGAGGAAAGCAATGAGGAAGAGGAGGAGCAGGAGAAGGGGAAAGAGGAGAGGAGGAGAGTTTTAGAGTTCAGCAAGGCATTCGATAAAGTGGACCACAACCTATTTCTTAGTAAGCTAAAAAAAAGGGGGGGATAGATAGCACCACCACTAGATGGACTTGCAACTGGGTGGCAAACCGTACTCAACGAGTTGTCCGTCATGGGTCGAAGTCCACATGGAGGGAAGGAAGCGGTGGGTGCCACAAGGTTCCCTCGGAGGCCCAGGACTCTTCAATATCCTCATTAACGACTTAGAGGAGGGAATAGGAGGGGAACTTACCAAATTTGCGGATGATACCAAGCTGGCAGGAAGAGCCAACACCCAAGAAGATGAGCTCAAGATCCAGAGGGATCTTGACAGACTAGAACACTGAACCCTATCTAATAAAATGAAATTCAGTGTAGAGAAAAGGAAAGTCCTACACTGAGGCAAGAAAACCCAAAATGACACATCTAGACTGGGTGAAATAGCAGGAACTGGGAGGGGGATCTTGGGGTCTTTGTGGACAACCAGCTGAATAGGAGCCACTCTATGAAGCCTTAGTAAGGCCACACCTAGAGTCCTGCATCCAGTTTTATTCACCACACTATAAAAAAAGATGTTGAGACTCTAGAAAAAGTGCAGAGAAGAACAAGCAAGAGGATGAGGGGGCTGGAGACCAAAACCTACGAAGAACAGTTGCAGGAACCGCGCCTGGCCGGTCTAGGGAAGAGAAGGACCAGGGGAGACAGGAGAGCATCTTCCAATATTTGAGGGGCTGCCCCAGAGAGGAGGAGGAAGGGGGTCAAGGAACATAAGGAACAATGGATGGAAACTGAACAAGGAGAGAGTCAACCTGGAAATAAGGAAATAAACTTTCTGACAGTGAGAACAATCCACCCATGGAACAGAAATTGCCTTCAGAAGTTGTGGGAGCGCCATCAGTTGAGACTTTCAAGAAGAGATTGCACTGCCCTCTGTCAGAAATGGTGTAGGGTCTCCTACTTGGGTGGTGGGTTGGACTAGATGACCTACAAGGTCCCTTCCAACTCTGATTATCTGTATCTGAGAGGGAGAGGAGGAGAAGGAGAAGGGGAAGGAAGAAGAAGAGAAGGAAGAAAAGGAAAGAGGAGGAGGGAGAGAGAGATGGGGAGGAGTGGAGAGGAACAGAAGAGGAGGAGAGGGAGAAAGGGAAAAAGCAGAGGAGGAGGAAAAGGAGGAAGGAAGAGGAGGAGGGAGGAGAGAGATAGAGAGGTGGAGAAAGAGTAGGAAGGAGGAAAGGAAGAAGAGGAGAAGAGAGAAAAGAAGGGGAAGGAGGCAGAGGGGGCCGTCTCCAGGGTCAACCACACCAATATGGCCGTCCCTCTCTTAGGGAGCAGTTCCTCACCTTCGTGGCCACAGTGATGGTGACCAGCACCCTGATGTCCTTCGTCAAGCCGGCCCTCAATGCCTACATCCTCAACTGCGTGGCTTTCCACCTGCTCTACCTGGCCTTCCTGGAAGTGCGCAGGTCAGCGGCTTCTTTCGCGAAGGGAAGAGGGTGGGCGGCGGAGAGTCGCCTCTCCCCCAGTCGCTTTTCTCAGTGTCCTTGCCACTTAGGAGGAACAGAAGGAGAGGGAGAATGGGAAGGAGGAGAGGAGGAGGAAAAGGAGGAAGGAAATAGAAGGAGAGGAGGAAAAGAGAGGGAGGAGGGGGAGAGAGATGGGGAGGAAAGGAGGAGGAAGAGGGAGGAGAGGGAGAAGGGGGAGGAGGAGAGGAAAAGGAGGAACTTCCTCTTCCTTCCCTCCCCATCTCTCTCCCCCTCCTCCTCTTTCCTCTTTCCTCTTCCTCCTCTCCTTCTTCCTTCCTCCTTTTCCTCCTCCTCTCCTCCTTCTCCTTCTGTGACCTGTCACAAACCGAGGACTCCCTGTATTCTGTCGCGGAGGCCTTGCGGGGAGCCGTTTCCGAGGTCCGGTCCAAGGCCAGACTGGCCCCTCAGAGACCGGCCTTTTCTTCAAAGCGGGGTGGGGGGAGCATTTGAGAGGGAGGGTCTGGGAGATGCTCCCGGTGTAGGGACTCAGGTTGGGACCCAGCAGGGAGGCTCCCCCCTCCCCCCCGTGGCACTGATGGGCTGGACGGAGGACCGCTAAGCCCGCAGCCCTCCCTCCCGCAGGTGCAGCAGCCCGGCCGTCAAGCGTGCAGCCTGGACCATGACCTTCTGGTGGGTCGTCGCCATCGGCTGCTGGCTGGTGGACAAATTCTTCTGCGGCTTCTGCCAAAGGCTCAACTTTTGCTACCTCCACAGTTTCTGGTAAGAGGGAAGGTGGGGGAGAGGGAGGGAGAAAGGGAAGGAGAGGAAAGCTGGGAGAGGGAGAGGGAGGGAAAGAGAGAAGGAGGGAGGGGGAGGGAAGGGAGAGAGGAAAAGAGGGTGGGAGAGGGAAGGAGGGAGGGATAGGGAGGGGGAGAAGGAGGGAGGGAGGGAGAGAGAGAAGGATGGAGGGCAGGAGGGAGAGGGAGAGAGGAAAAGAGGGAGGGAGAGGAGGAAGGAGGCGGGGTCTAGTCCACCCCCAGGCGGGACCTGGAGGGTGGAGAGGGACGGAGGCTACTTCCTGTCCCCCCAGGCACGTCCTCATCAACATGGCCCTCCTGCACTGCATCACCCTCATCCTCTTCTTCGACATCTACCACGACCTGCCCAGCAGCGAGCCCTCCATGGAGTACTGGCCCAGCAGCAACTTCCCCCTCGCGCTGCCCTACGTCAAGATCCAGAAGCCCCCGAAGTGGTGCTGCTAGCGGCGGGGCTGGCGGGGCAGCGTTGGGGCTAGGCGGCCACTGCCAACCCCCCCNACTGCCAAACCCCCCCCCAATTGGCTCCTCCAGGATTGGACCCGGCAGCTATTGGTGGGGGCCTCGGAGAGCCCGGGAAGGAGGCAGCAGGGACCATCTGCAGGCCGTGCCTTCCGTGGCCCCGTGCCCTCCATTGCTTGCACCCAGGTCTCCGAAAGGACAAAAACAAAACCAGAGGCCGGACATTCAGCAGAAACTCCATTTTTTTTCTTCTGCTTCTCTCCCAAAATGCCCATGGAGATTCTCCATCCTCCGAGTCCTGGTTGTCCTAAAGGTGCATTTTTTTTTGTCAAGAGGCAACTGGACTTTCTGGGGTTTTTTTCTTTGAAGATGTTTCGCTTCTCCTCAAGAAGCTTCTTTGTTTTCTCCAAAAATATGTTTCAAAGCATTTTGGTACCTTTCAGATTAGAACATAGAATAACAGGGCTTTGGGAAACCTTCGAGGTCTTCTAGTCCAACCCCCTGCTCAAGCAGGACACCCTCTCCCACTTTGGACAAAGAGGTATCCAGTCTCTCCTTAAAAACCTCCAGTGATGAAGCACCCACAACTTCTGATGGCCAGCAGTTCCACTGGTTAATTGTCCTCCCTGTCAGAAAGTTTCTCCTCCGTTCCAGGTTGCTTCTCTCCTGGATTGGTTTCTATCTGTTGTTCCTTGTCTGGCCTTTTGGTGCTTTGGAGAATAGCTTGGCTGCCTCTTCTTTGGGGCAGCCCCATGGATAGTGATACACTGCCAGCATGTTTCCCCATAATCCTCCTTTTCATCCAACGAGACACACCCACTTCCTGCAACTGTTCTTCATACGTTTCAGCCTCCAGTCCCCTAATTCTCTTTCCTGCTCTTCTCTGCTCTCTTTCCAGAGTCTCCACATTTTTTTCATATCGTGGTGACCAAAACTGGCTGCCAACTATTCCAACTGTGATCTTACCAAGGCATTATAAATCAGTACTAACCCTTCTTCACAAGATCTTGATTCTCTCTCTCTGTTTAGGCATCCTGAATCAGAATAGAGCTGGAAGGGACCTCGGAGGTCTTCTAGCCCAATCCCTCCCCCCTGGCTCAAGCGGGAGACCCATTTAGCATTTCAGATGGGTGGCCGTCCAGTCTTTTCTTAAGTACGTTTTGCCAGCCAGTGTCAAATCCACCTGGGGGTGATGCTGTCTATCCCACGTTTTTCTAGCTTGTCAAGAAGTAAATTGTGGTCTACTTTGTCGAAGGCCTATTTGAAGTCCAAGTATACTCTCTCCGCAGCATTTCGCTGGTCTACTCATTTAGTCACTTTGTCAAGCCGTGCTGACTGCTCGTTACAACTTCATTTGTTTCCAGATCTTCGCGGATCTGTTTTTTTTATTCCCACCCCACCCCAATATATTCCCAGGCACTTTTCTAAAGTGGGTTTTTTTAAAGTGCCATGTCCTAAATGGCAGCCCGGTGAGAAAAAAAAGGCTGGCACTCGCTTCAAACCAAGTTTGTTCGATAAGGCCATTCAATTTAAAAGGGAGAAAAACTTGAGCAGGACACCCTATACCATTTCAGACAACTGACTGTCCAGTCTTTTCTTTAAAAAAACCCTCCGAGGAGTGCATTGGCTTGGCTTTTTTGGCAGCCGCAGCATAGCACAGACTCATGCTCCAATAATGGCCTATTAAGACACCTACTCTAGGTTCATTTCACAGGTACTATGGTGTAGCCAGGTGCCCCCCCTTCCATACCTGTGCATTAGCAAAGCATGGTGCTTCCTCCTGCTGCAGGAGAGAGGGCAAACTCAGCTGATAGAATTGGCGAGGTCTAGGTCTCCCTACCCCTCCACCCCCCACGACACAGGAAGCCCAGCCCCTCCCTCTCTGGGGCATTGGATCTTAGGGGTGTCCCAAAGGAACAGCTAGAAAAAAAATCAAGATGGCAGCCACAACTTTGTGGTGGAAACTCCACCGGTTTCTTACATGCATTGCAAGCACCATAAGTGACTTTAGCGATGATCCTGGAGAGAACTTGATCTTCTCAGAGTGATTCATTGCCTGAATTCTGCAGGATTTCCTTTCTGGGACCTCTCCTTGGCCTCTGTTTCCTTGGCTAAGCGCCCAGCTCCTTCCTTTCCCTTTTTATAGCAGGGGTCCTCAACCTTAACCCCCAGGTCGGGCCGTGGCAAGCCAGAAACTAGGCCTCACACATAAATGAAGCTTTGTCTACGGAATGCAGGCAGGATGCAAAACCACGTCCCCTCCGGTCCACGGAAAAAACTCCCTCCGTGAAACCGGCCCCGAAAAGTTGCTTCTAATTGCCTCGCCCAGCCTCCTGGTCCTTCCTGGATTTCTTCAGTCCTTCTTAATATGACTCAGAATGCATGGAACACCGTATCTGGGGGGAATCTGGCCAACTCACAATAAAAGGGAACCATTTTCTTTTTCTCGGATTCAGAAAATGTTGTTCTGTTGAAGCCGAATGGCATTCACCCTTTTTTGCTGCTGGATGAGAGTGCTGGCTCTGTGTGGCAGTCGGTGTGTTTTCAAGACTCTTTTTCAAGATAAAAATCTCTTCAAATCTTGTATGCAATTGATTTGAATTGTCCTGGGAGAGAGGGAGAGTGGAACATGGAATAATAGGATTGAAAGGGATCTTGGAAATCCAACCCCCTTCCTACAGCAAGAAACCGTATACCATTTCAGGCAAATGGAAGAAAAGGAAGCATAAGGTCCCAAAATGTACTTGAGTCATCAGAATGCCAAAGAGAGAAGAGGCTTTGGGAAAAATATTAGCTTTTATTTGTAAATAAAGAAGAGCTGGATAGATATCCTACAACATACAGACAAAGAGCATGCAGTGAAAGGCCCCACCTTGGAGAAGGTATGGCATCCTTTTATACCTGCAGAGACATCAGCTTAGTACTAATTCTGGGCCCCTGACCCATGCCTTCTCTGTAGGCCTGCATTGGCCATGCAGCAAGGAACAGGGGGAGCTTAGTGCTTAGCAACACAGGTATTTGCCTGGTGTAACCCTGCCAAGTTATGACATATTCCATTCCAGGCATCAAGTTATACAAAAAAAACCAAGATAACTGAAGCTAGATCACTTGTAGAAGCAAATGGCAGAGGGAATTCTAATTCTTACAGAAGTGAAATAGCAAGTAATTATTATGCCCTTTCATTCCTCCCTCTTCTTTAAGGACAGGATGCCTCCTGTCAACAGTGGACTAGGGGAGCATATTTAAAGAGGACAGTCTGGAGGACCATGATACTTGCTGGTGTATTGGGAGCGGTAGCAGATTCCCAATGAGCTGGATTAAAGGGATGAAAAAGGTGAGAAGGAGACCTCCAAAGGTTAACAACACTAGAAATCCAATCCTGCTGTTTAGCTATTAAATTTAAAGCAATAGCAGTTTCATTAGTTATTATTTCAAACACTGCCTATAATAACCTTATAATTCTAATCAGCATTTAAATGGGAGTTCTATAACTTATACATACTATCTTCTGCTCAAATGGCTGGTCTGTGTATCTGACATTCTTTCTGGAGGCCGCATATCACCCTTCCTCATAAACAGGTACACCCAGTCATTCACCTTGTTGGATGGGCAGTAGGAAAAAAAAACTATGTTTCATAGAGCCTCATACATCTACTCCATACCATTGGCCAGAAAATTGCACATCAGCAAAGTTTCCGCATATCCAGTATAAGCCATCTGGAGCGTGACAATTAAGAGTTACCACATCCGTCCATAACTCAATCAGTCAAGTTATATTTTCAAATTGCTAGGTTGTGCCAGGGTCATTGCAGACTGAAAGGTCACATCAAGCGAAGAAAACACCCTTGCTTGTAATATATGATATTTCACACTGATCATTGCATTATACTCTTCTCCTATTAGTCCTATGCATAAGAAAATTATTTCAGAATCGAACAGAATAGAATAGAATCAAGTAGAATTCTTTATTAGCCAAGTGTGACTGGACACACAAGGAATTTGTCTTTGGTGCATAAGCTCTTAGTGTACATAAAGGGAAAAAATACATTCATCAAGAATCATAAGACATAACACTTAGTGACAGTTATAGGTCATATAAGTAAGTCATAGTCATAGGTTATAGTCATAGTTTGCTAATAATCATAGTCACAATCATCACAATCATCATCATATAATCATCATAATCATCATAATAATTCTAGTCATAATAATCCTAGTCCTAGATGACCACAGCTTATTAATAATTGAACCATTGTGTCAGGCGGTGCTCCATTCAAAATCCAAGAAAGAAATACTTAAACTCTTTAATTTAGAGAAAAGTTATCTTTCACTGAAAGTGAAGTGGTAACCAGCACTTTCAACCAGAGAATTCTGAATCTGAGAAATTAGGCATGTAAATCACATATACAAAGTGATGGAAATGTTCCCACCTCCGATAGTTCAGATGAAACTTCCAATTAGAAATTGTGAATATGATCATGTGGGCATCTTCAGGTGATGATGAGGCCTCT
>BHFT01020819.1:0-13003 GCA_004320025.1 Laticauda laticaudata
GCCAGACTGGAATTTTCAAATAACATTGTCTTTTAATCTTCTCCCAGTTTAACTACAGAGACTCCCGTATATAATGTACGGGGAGCTGTTCTTCTGGTTTCCAGTGCATGCTTGCACATTTCAGCACTCGGTGCCAAAAATGTTAACCCCCGCTATTCTAAAATCATCTAACTCTTAGCCGAGCCTTGGTGCAACCTGGTTTAGAGAGAAAGATTCCAGGATTACCTGCAAGGGCCAGACCTTTAGGAAGTTCTCTTTCAGCAGATGTAATCTACCTGCATCATCAGTACTCCTAGAGCCCCTGTTATATCACAGTCCTTTTCACTGTAACATTCCATACATTCTTTACAGTCTATTTCTTGGTTCATCATCTCCTGTTTCTCCGCAACCTGCATCTGCTTTGAATCAAAAGGATCTTCATTTGCATTCCATGAACGTAGATCAATCTCTTTTAGCTAGTTTTGCTTCCTGTTTTTTGCAGGACCAATCTGGTAGACTTAATTTTTATTTATTTATAGACTGCTGGTGATTGTCTGGACAAACAGACAACCTTGGTAAGATTTTCAGGAATAGTTTTTCATTGCTTTCTTCTTAGGGCTGTGGGAGTGGCCCAAGGTCACTCATCTGATTTTGTGCCTAATACAGGGCTGGAATTCATGGCCTCCTGGTTTCTAGACCGATGCCTTAACCATTACACCAAACTGGCTCTCCAACTTTAACCTCACCTATAATTCTATGAAGGTAATTTAGCCAAAGCAATGGTGATTGTTTCAAGATCATCCTAAGAAATTTAAAGATTAATTACATCCATGTTTCTTGATATAGACTAATCCTTTATACACAAATTGTGGTACAATAGCTATATTAAAAGCCCCAATATACAGGTGTTTCTTGTAAGCTGATATTCACAGGTAACAATTTAATAATGTGCACATCCATCTGTTTTTCCTATATGGTCATACTCCTTTACCCTTTTCTTCAAGTTGTGTGTCTGGATTAGACCTCTGGCATTTTTTAAAAAAATGGATAGTGTGAGTTAAGTGTACTGGATTTTCTAATCTAGAGAACCTGTTTTTTCCAGCATTGCTCTTTGTATTCTCATTTATCTTCTTTCATTTTCTTCTTCCCAAATGTCAGCATCTGCATGCTGTCTCTCTCCTAGGCAGGGAAGAATTGGAAAGTAGCCATGAGCATAGAAGCCCACCCCTCCTCGATATGACTTAGAGGACCATACATAAATATCCGGCCTGTGTGGTGACACAGACGTGCTGCGACTCCTCATGAACACTGCACCATGAATATTAAATTGCATTCCTGCACTTTGGATGTCTGCTGTCCTGATCCTGCATGTGATTGAAACCAAGTGATGGGGAAAATGTCCATCCTAGTACCAGGACAAAGTTCTCCCCTACAGTGTCTTCTCCAGCATCCTCTGGGCTGGTTGTTAATATCTTTTCTATAGAGGTGACTATTTGAAGAAGAAAAAAATTGGAGAGAAAAAAAACCACTGATTTGACTCCTGCTTGGAGAGAGCAAATTTCAATAGAATCACTTATCAAAGGTTTTATCATCCCTTCTAATCACACCCCTCCTCTCCAATGTTAACACCACAACCATTCTCCAAGCAGGATTAGTTAATTTCAAGAGAAGATAACTGATTAATGGCAGAGATCTTGTCCGACATAATCACTGTTAGAACCGAAGAAAAAGAAATTTCTTGTAGGAAGCTGAAGCAATTAGAACCTGTCCCTTAATTCCTTTTTTATGTAGTTGAATACATTGAGACCGGCAATTTAATATGACAACAAAGGTGATGTCAAGTTTGTCTTCATTACAGTAAATGTTCTTCATTTTATAGCCTCATTGTAAGAAAGGAGACATTTTTCTGTAGCTCCAAATTCCTTCTATTCTCAAAGGGGAAAAAAACTCCACCAGCCTCTACCACCAGCTTCACCTTAATTATACAGCGTGTCTAGTTAACAGCTTGTCACTTTTCCTCTGCCTCATTGTTCATGTATTGAATAGTCATTTATTAGTATTATTAGCTTTCCGTTTCCTGAAGGGCAAGTAAACAAAAGCCTCTCTTCCAAGCACTGATCAAAACCTCTGTTAGAAATTGTTCCTGGGTAGAAAAATTAGCATTGTGTATCTCTTCCGTTTTTTATTGGTAGGTGGGCATTTCTGTTTTGGAACTTGTTGTGTATAGAAATTAGAAGATTCCAAATAGCTAAATATGATTGGCCGAGCAGGCCGCACTAGGATTGGTCAATAAAGCACCATTGCGATTGGCCCACCTAACAGTGGGAATTCTCAAAGAACTGTCATTGGCCAGAAGCCGCGAGCAGCCACTATAAAAAGGGCTGCCACGGCTTCGGCAAATATTCCGCGACAAGTCACTACATAGTTTAAATAAAGAGCTGTTTGTTGGAACACCGGTCTTGCGTACTTTATTATGCAAACGGAACACTGGCGACGAAGGTGGGATCGTTTTAGAAGAGCAAGATGAAAGCACGCGGCAACAAGAACCGAGCAACCAAAATGTCCGGTACCAATGCACTGCCCTCACCGTTCAACCCAGCCGAAGAAGATTGGGAGTCATACATTGACTGCTTTCTGATGTTCTTAGAAAGCAACGAGCTACAACCCGATGTCTATACAAAAAATAACCGAGACCAGAGGAAGAGAGCCGTATTCACGCTCCACCTGGCAACTTGGCCCTGCCGTTATGTCGCGAAAATATTGTTGGTCCTCTAATCGTTTGCGTGAGGAACCACACGACCGTTGCGAGCATGTAAAACAAATGGCAATGGCCAGAATTAAACCGAATGCTATGAGCCATTACGCGGCCTGTAGTCCTCCATCTTATTAAAAAGGCATGAATCTCATAAGCGAGAACCAAGCGAGAAGACGAGAGCATCGGAGATTTCGTAGCACAGCCCCAAGCCCTAGAAATATATCAGTGAGGAGACCAGCAATATCTATTCTCGCGCTGCCTCAAATAAAATTGGACGAGTCCTATGAGAGACCTCAGAGCATGGTCACCTCTTAGGATTGAAAGACAACTACACTCCAAAGCAAAGTTAACTAAATCAGACGCTGGAATATCCACAGTGGCTGAGGCCATCCTGTAGAAGCCACCACCTGAGATTTTAGAATCGAGAAGCAGCCAGAATCCGCAGCTTACATAGTTAGCGTAACTAGATGAACTAACAATACAAATCCCATAGACCCAGAGAACCAAACCCCCGAGAAAAAGAAGGTGGAGGAAAACCAAAAACAAACCCACACGACTGCCCACACATGAAGACCTCGACTCCCGGCAACACTGATGATAGAAATGAAGACATCCATAGGTTTCAGTCGGAAAGAAAATTGGGGGAAAAAAGAAGGAAGGAGGTGAGATTCCAGTGTGCGTGGATGCAGAGTCTAACATATAATTATGATTAGTCTTTTCCACTCTCTCAGGTAAAAAAAACAATAAACCCTGAAATCCAGATAATTATAAGTGGAGATATTTCCAACATCTGTGGGGGACAGCTTAGAATCAGCAGACGACACACATTTTAAGGTAATTTAGACATTTGTGAAACAATAAAAAGATACAAAGCACTGAAGCCAAGTAATTCTGTTATTCAGTATGGTGACACAGGCCTTACAACCAATCTGCAGACACGCCTTTTCTATAATAGTTGGATGTCTCTTTCCAATAGGCTGGAAAGTGTATAAATACATAAGACTGGGCTGTGATGCTTAGGAGATCCATCTATTATCATTAGATGACGATTTCACTAGCTTCTCTGGTAATAATGGTTAATTCTTTACTGTACTATATCCTACATAATATTTAACCATTAATTGCTGTCTATAAATATTACATCACTCTCCTATACAAAGAGAAAGGAGTAACTTTTTCACTGGATAACGCAATCACTGCAGGATAATGGAGTTGATTTAACAGTATGAATTTTATAGTTCATCTCTGGAAGGGACATAAAGCACTTCAAAATAGCAATACTTACTTCAAAGTCAGCCACAAAGTCTTCTTAAAGATGAGTGGAAGTTCTTTCACTACCATAAACTGAATTGAATGCATTTCATTTCTTGTGTCAATCAGCAAACCCGTAAAAACATAGATCAAACTATAGATCTTTTAACTTATCAGCGTTTAGAAAAAGACTCCACTTATATGAAAAATTAAAATTGGTTTAGCGGGACGCACGTGCTTCCAAATGCAGAATTCCTACTGGATGCCATTTCCATGCACAGATTTTGTCAGAAACGCAGAGCAACATGGAGAGCAGAGGGTCTTCTGCCGGACACAGAAACGTAGCAAAAGAGCTATAAGTGCCAAGAAGAAAGATGCACGGCAAGACACATCCCACTCCTTGCGCCCCCAGAAACAGAGATAGAGCCAGAGTCCGAGAAGCCTGAATTGGAGCCAAGAGAACAGTAAGCCTGCGAAATGAAATGACAGAGAAGAAACACATCAAAACAATCTCACATCGAATGCAAGAGGCAGTGCAGACTATGCACGTCCGAATAATGTAAAAAAATCAAGGGCAAAGTCCCTTGCGTGAGAAGTGGAAGTAGAACTCTGGCATCATGACTGCCTGCATGAGATGGTATCTAATGGAACAGTATCAGAAATCTGACTCACAGTGCATCAAGACACACAGAGATGGAACAGCAAGCCTTAATACTCAAATATTTACTAATAGATTACCAATGGGAAACCGAATCCCGGCAGTATACAGAGGGTTTCCTGGACATTACCTAATAGAATTTCAGAAAAAACCGTAAAACACTGAAGTACTTCCTCTGACAATCGTTGATCGACCATTCCTGAATCGCTTCTGGAACATTAGTGCGCTGCAAGGGAAGTCGAATGGTTTCGTGCCCCTGGAATCAGAGTGACGGAATCAACAGCATCCGCAGGAGCCTCCATGATTGGGAGGAGAAGCCTGCTGAACACGAGTTCCAGACATACTCTCCAAAATGGGACCATTGATGACACATAGAGCAACGTGAGGTACAAACAGGGAGCACAAAACATACAATTTCAGGCGCTAGACCCTAAGATAGGTCCCAGTCAGGAGTGCTCGCAAAAGCCAGTTCGTGTTAGCACCCTTTCCGCCTTAAAGCCAAAATATAGATGAGCAGCTAACAAACTCATTGCGCAAGGGTGTTTAGATCAGATCACCATCAAGCCGTAAGCGCTGGGAATTATCCTCAACTCTGAATTCACTCTCGTTCTCAAAACCAGATGGGTCAGTGCACATCTGTGCGTGAATATATTACGCCATGTACATAGCACTATAGACTATTAATCATGCACTACATATATCACCTATAATAATCCATGCACGACAGCAAAGCACAGACCTATAGTCACACACAGAGGTTCATTCAATGCAACCAAAGAGAGTTTCAAATTTAACGTTATAAGCGATATGCCTCAGATTCACCCAGGCGTTTTCCAAAGCAGAAATGGAAGCGATCGCTTTCTCAAGTGGAACTCAAAAAAGGGGTCGTTTCACCGTGGATTGATGACCAGTATTAGTATCGAGCAAAAGAAACAACTAAAACACTCAAATTATCACCAGAATATGAACTGTAGAAGAAGTCTTAAATGCGAAAGATTCAAGGTAATGCAGGGCTTAAGGCAAAAGAGAAAAATTGTAAAACTAGGCCACCAATCACAACTATTTTTTGAACTTTTTGGTGGATATTCTTAGTCTCTAACACTTTATACGAATTGAGCAAGGTATGAAGCAGCCCGCCCCACTTGAAAAACTTTAAAATCAAAAGCAATTAAAGACGCACCCCAGACCTACAGAACAAAAACAGAATTACAAGCGTTCTTAGGTCTCTAACATTATTTCTGATAATAGAATGGAGCGCTTCCTGCCCCAAAAGAGCAAACCGGTAAGCAGAGCCACTACATATCGGGACTATTAGAAATAAATAAAAAACTGTCTGGTAATTGGTGCCTGGACCATAGTGAGATACAAGGAACATTTCTCCACAATCCTCTCAGGACTTAATTAATATCAAAACCGTTTTTTAAATAGCAGTACAGCAACCTGCCTACTTGACGGTTACCTGTGATGCAATTGCTTCTGGAAATCAGCGCCATACTGAAACACAAGCTACCAGATGGCAGAGAAGCCAATCAACCTTCTATTCAAAACGCTCGTCAAAATCTGAAAGGAACCTACAGCCAATTTGACCAAGAAGCCTCCGCAATCATAGCAGGGCACCCAAGAGGGAGACTTCACATGAACTCACCCTTTAATATGGTAACGGACACCCATTGTGTCTGGAGTTTATCATACCATACAAGGCCCTACTCACAACCCCATCCTGTCTAGGCAATGGTTATAAAATTCTGGCAGAGTGAGACATATAACCACACCCCCGAACAATCCTTTCGCCAAGTAATGATGAGACAGGCCGTACAGAATTCCTCGCTGCAATTGCAATTAACAACACTCAATCCATATCCGCACGAGTGTAAAAGAACCATAGCAGCGGGAGTGCGCGGATGGGCCTTAAACCATTTCCCTCTGCCCCGACAAAGTAGATGACGCCAGCTTCCCACGGCATCTCCACTCTTCAGATCGAGACATTGCCTGAATCTGCCAATAACCCAGCAGACCATCACTAAACTACCGTGAAAGACCTGCGGACAGCTCGGAATTCTGCATTGGGTAGGGTAAGGGCTGGCTGGATGAGGCTAGAGGTGAGACTTTTAACCCTTTTCGCGAACCTGGCAGACCTGAACTGTCCATTGAAAAGGGTTGTATACTGTGGGGAGACAGGGGGTAATTCAAAAAAAGTTGGGCAGGAGGAAGTGTTGTCATGTTGCATGAGGGACACCGCGGGCATGTAAAAATGAAAGCCATGCCCAGGAGTTCTGTCTGGTGGCCAGGGCTGGACAAAACATTGAAAGAAATGGGTGGCAACTGCCTGACTGCCAGAAATCAAGGCCTACGCCCCCACTCTTGCACCAGGCCTAGAATGGGAAACTCCCAGAGGCCCATGGTCGGGACTCCATATTGATTTTTGCTGGGCCAACGAAAAGGGAACCACATATTTGATTTTGGTTGACACTTATTCCAACTGGCTAGAGGTATTTCTTATGCAATCCACACTAGCTGGAAGTAGTCCATAAAACAATTGAAACAAATTTTGCTACCGGGCATGGGGATGGCCAGATGGTAGTAGTTATGCTGACAATAGGGCCCACCACAGTTTTACGATGGCTTTTAGGCTTTCAGATCCAAAATTTCCCTTTAGCTGCAGCAAAGGCATCCTGTTGACCATGCCCTGCCCTAAGCGCCTGCTCATCCGTTCTTCAAGAATGGACAAGGCTGAATGCAGGTGGTTCGTTACAAAACCCCAAAGAAGCCCCTGAGATACAAACGTGGGATCCAACACGCGGGGACATCCAATATGGACTAAACAAACTGAGTTAACACTAATTCAGCCAATATCACCGGCATAGACAAGTCGAACACACTAACAAAACCCAGCAGAATGCTCACTCATCACTCAGGGGACAGAAATTGAATGTGCACAACACAATTAGATAACTACACCCCCACATAACATCTGTGCACAAAGAAACCCCCTGACATCCTCCGCGAGAGTAAACATAAAATACGCTCCTTTGAGACAATATTATAGTGAAGACTTAGTTACTATGAGCTAACAAGAAATACATTGAGCTATAAAGAGAAGGCCTTTCACTCTTATTGAGATTCAAGCCACAGTTACTAGCAAAATACACAGTCGGCGCTCTGGTTCTCATACACAGGCTTACACTTAGATCTGATGGCAGAACAGATTAAGGAAAGCGGCAGCACTCGACCTAGCTTTCCGCTTAGGCACCATTGTGAACTAGCAATATTTACCTACTTAGCTTGCCGAAGCACAGCCGAAAATACCTGCCACCAAACAAACAATCCAAAAACAACTGAATGAGAGCCGGGGGGGGAAACACAAAATTAATAAAAAAAAGGGGCACAGTATGAACCACCAATAACATGACAAAAGACAACAACACAAACCTGAATCAGAACCGCCCCAGTAAGACAAAAGAGCACTTACCAAAGCTAGCAGCACGACCTATCACGGAGGAAGAGAACCGGTAGGACTGTAGGGTAAAGTGAGGAGTCGAGTGCCTTCTCCGTGGAAAGGAAGATAAGCCAGGCCACGCAATCTTAAATCCCCATAGACAAACCAGGAGGGAGCGGCAGAGCCAACTCAACCAGCCTGAGAGACAGTGTTGGGAGCGGCAGAATGCTGACGTACACACCTTTTCCCAGGAGGTTCCATGGAGAAGACGTGGGGAAAAGGCGATCTTGACTGAACACACGATGGAATGCACCACGCTGACAGTCTTGCTGAGCTGCGTAGTCAAGCCCACGCGACGTCTCGCTAAATAGCCGCCACTACCTGCAATGAGTAAAGATTATGACGCTATCAGTTTGAGCGCACCAGACCACACACAGACGTATGGAGGGGTGTTAGTTTGTGCTATATTATATATTTAAGAAGACACACAAACTAACTAAAATATGATCGGGCACCGAGGCAGGCCCGCACAGCGACTTGGCCTCAATAAAGCCACCATTGCGGATTGGCCCACCTGGACGCGTGGGAATTCTTAAAAGAACTGTCATTTGGGCGCGCCAAGTTGCGGGCAGACGCATAGAAACGAGGCTTGCTGCAGCTTTGAAATGTTCCGTAACAAGTCACTAAATAGTTTAAAATAAAGAACCTGTCTTGTTAGAACAAAACGCAAGTCACAGCGATAATAAACAGAACATGAGGAATAGACAATGAACCATAAGAGAGGAGCTAGGATCAAGTAAGACCCATCAAACCGTCTAGCTTATATTGGAATGTCACTTCATCCTCCTTACCGTTCCCCCTGCAGAAGACCGGGCCAACATGCAATTTTTAGGCGTATTTTCTTGGTTGTACAATACTAAACTTGTGGCAATTGAGTACTATAGAGGCTTTGTTTGTTGCTACGTCTTGTGCTCAGCTAGTGGTGAGCGGGACGGGCTGGGTTCTCAGAGATGAGGACTCAGATGAGGGGCCTGCGTGTTGATGCAGGGATGGGGCCAGGACCACAGGGATGGAAATGCTATTTTCGGAGATTGTGGAGTTGGCAGCGGTGAGCTGAATTGAAGGTCGCTTCCTAAGGAGCTTTGCCCAGTGCGCATGCACACGGGCTGCTTTGAAGGAAAAAAACTGAGATGTCAGCTGCAGTAGCACAGGGCACAAACTTATGGGAGAGAGGCTCGAGGTTGAATGTTTGTGCCTGCTATCCCTAAAGAGAGTAAAAAGAGCCAGTCATGAGAGTATAAAAACAGTAGTTCTTTTGTGGAGTTAAGAACAAAATAAAGTTTATTTTGCATACTCAACGCCCTTGTGGAATCTATTAAGAGATATGCTTTCGTTTGAATCGTCAAGGGATCTCTCCTTGTGTTTGCTAATGAGTTTGTTAGTACACTTTATCTACTATCTTGGCCAGTCTCCTTACAGTGCACACACCTTGGAACATAAGGCATCATTCTTATAGAAAATGAAATTTAATAATATTGAAAACGAGCGGTTGTTAACTGCTGAAGGAATGGAATTCGTAAAGAATACTATTACTATAAACAGTAGAAGGTTATGAGCTGTTAACTTCATGTGCATTTTTGTGTCTCTTAGTTATCTGGAACAAGGTTTGGTCGGAACAACTTTCTTTAGAATTTTTGACTTATCCACAATAAATATAAATGCAGCAGGGAAGATACGCAAGATGTTATTGTCCAGTATATTATGACCCATCAGATAAAATTTGATACTCATGAAATTTATTACTTCTTAAACCTTAATGACCCTATCCCTAATGAACAAGATTAAGCATGGACTTTTATGACAGGGCTCAACACTGATGATCATATCCATTAAGCTCCATTTTATCTTGTATTTGGAGCATGTTATAGGTTTAATATAAGCTATAGTAAAAATGAATCACCTATACCAAATATTTTATGTATAACTATCTATAAATTATTTTTCACATTTCATACTAAGGGATGCTCTCTTGAGACAATACAGCTCATTAAAAGACATTTAGGAGTAATGTACAAAGAAAAGCCACTCGCGCATTTTGTCAATATTTTTCCAGACATCTTTATGCCGGCACACTTGCCATTAATTTTTAGAGCCAACCCAACCACAGAGGAGTTTCGTATAGTGTTAAAATGTACCTCTCTAGTGGCTTTTTCTGAGAAATAGTGGTCGGTAAAAAATATAAAAGAACACCTTTAAAAATTTGCTGAGTGATATGACGATGCTCTCAAGATGGGCTTAGCTAGATCTGGGCAAGGAGTTTGTATTAATAGATTTCGTAATCCATTGATGGTTATGCTGTCTGTGCAGGTTTTGTTTATTAGATTGTTCGTTATGACGGTCTTGCAAAGCCCTTCATGGCCGTCCATCTACAGTTTGAAAAGCACCCATATACTGTTGCAATAAAAGGAAATGAGTTCTAAAGAGATCTTAACAGTGTTTTTAAATGTCTATGTAAAATTATTGATAATAAATACGAAGGCCTTTGCTAGATATGATATTATGCAGACTTATGGAAAATACATTTTACATTGTACGAGATGTTCTGAGGTCTGGAGAGACTAGCATAGGCACTCCAAATCTTTGACTTATAGAATGAAACTTCTTTGTCACAGAGGGTATATAACATCTTCAACACATATGCCTGTCCTATTGGTATTGCTGAAGATGCAGAAAGATCAGGCACGAAACGCCGATCACATTAACATATAATTGGTCAGAAAGTAAAGAAATTGATGGCTAGGTAAAAATGGCCCTAATAGTGCTAAAAACACACTGAGGCCTACGCAGTACAGCTCAGATGAGATGGGTGGTGATCGGCAAAAGAAAAGAGCTAAAATGAAGAGTACCCACTGGCACAGTGGTCAATACATCGCTCTAGTATTTGGGCCTAGTGCAACGTCGCGCGTACTCTTACACCCACGCCCTAGAGTTTCGAACCACTGTTCTGATGGCCGATTCCTCAGTGACCCCTAGCCCGTTTCCAAATCACTCTTAGCTGAGGTCAGCCTAAAATGAGTAGGCGAGATGTGGTTTTGGGTTCGTTAATATTATGCACGCTGACTGACTTCGATAAGCCTCTTAGAGAGGACTGGATTGTAGCAGAATGAAAGACGTGCCTACTGCTACAGGTAAGTCCTCAAACTCTCTGCAACTCCACAATTGAGCTCCAGAACAACTTCTGGGCTCTGGTAAGTTCTGAGCCGATTGCAGGTATGCATAAGTGAGTGTTTGGCTCACCTATTTTATGACGTCTGTTTATTAGCTTGCCACAACCTTCTGCAATCTAGATATTCTATGATTCCCTCATATTGATTTTGCTTGTGTATGAAGTGTGCCACAAAAGGGGATAGCGAGATGTGACTCTGAGAAACTTCAACCGTCATACATGTGAGGCAGTTGCCTGGTGACTGAATTTTGATCACATTATGACCAAAAATCATTATGACGGGAGACAGGACACACTCTAGCTAACATATGTCAATTGAACTGGATGAAAAATGATCAGATAAAGTCACTCATTTTTCAGGAACCAGTGGCTTATAATTAGAATGGTCCACTTAAATGAATTTGTTTTTATACGTAGAGCACAGAAATGGAACATACCTCTGCATTGGCGCCAGAACTCTGACCACTCTTCAACTGATCACTTTATGATCATCATTTCTTGATTGTGAACCATATCCAGTTGTGCGCACTATGGCTACATGTACTGTTATGGGATAGTGGGGTTGCACTTTACTTATTGGGATAAAATTATGTAACTCCTGGCTTTCCCGAGAACATTTTACCCACAAGTTGGTCTTCCGTGGACTGCACTTTATCCTATCACACTCTTTGGCTATCACATCCAAATATTTGGCTATTTTGCGAGAATTAAAGGTAATCCGCTAACCTTACCAACAACGTTCCTTAAGTGACCATAATCAAGCTATGTAATTGGACCTTAGCCAGAGCTACTTCTCTCTAAAGAAAAACTAATTCTGTATAATTACCTACTGTACAGTAACGATTTCTCGAACTCACTTCTGCGATACAATCTCCACCTCTGCGCACAAGTGATTTAGCATTGGGGTGCTCGGAACTGGCTCACATTCATGGCTGTAGCATGTCCTCGTATTTTTGCAAGCACTGTATATTTTTGTATTGCGTAGCCAGAAACAGGCAATTAAATACTTCTACTGGTTTCCACAACATATAACTCAATGCCCTTTGGGGATAACACGGCTTTGTTTATTGGACCGCTCAATGTTCACTTAACGCCCAATGCAAAACAGGTCAGAATTGGATATGATCACGTGGTGAGCTGTTTAATGACTGCCACAACCACAATTCCCTGGCTCAAGTATGGTCATAAGTTTGAGTTACTACAGGTAAATCCTCAAATTAATAAAAGCCCAATTTAATGTTACAAATGGCACGGAGAAAAAGTGAACATGACCATTTTTAAAGCCTTAATGACTGTTGCAGCGTCCCCATACGTTGTACAATTTACATTTGGATGTTGATAACTGACTCACATTAATGATGGTTGCCAGTATCCCAGGGTCATGGGTCATCTTTTTGGCCAACCCATTTGAGAAAGCAAAGTGAATGGGGAAACTTAAACGCCATGGTGGAATTACAAATATTAATTTTTCTGACTACTTTGGTTCTGTGGCGTGGCTTGGTAAGGCTGGCGCAGGGCGATGAAAGGAATAGGCACATTGCAGAAATCGAACCACTTTCCCCAATCATCCTAATCACGCTCTCAGACTAATCTCTCCTAGCTTCTTCACCACAATATACTCCGCTGTGAGTGTGAGCGCAGAACAAAAGACACCCAGCCAACTAAAAGCTGGGAAATCTCGTTGATATGGCACAGAAC
>BHFT01020820.1:0-30510 GCA_004320025.1 Laticauda laticaudata
CTAGACGCCTCCAGCGAAGCAGGTCTTTATTCTCTCTAGGAAGCTTTTCTTTGTCTTGCAGAAATGATGTGGATCTTACAACGGACCCTAGCCTACCTCAGTCATTTCATGCAAGATAGGCCAGAGGTTGCCGGATGCAACCCGGATGGTGGTGGTGATGATAGCAGGCAACAAAAAGACTTTGGGAATAGTAAAAGAGAAGGCATCCCTGTTTCTGAAAGACCTTGGGCCGTGCTAGGGAGGAAGCACTGCTGCTGCACAGAGGTTGATCACTCCAAAGGTGATCGATCGCCCAGGGCTGAGCTTGCGCCCTGAACATCACGGGCCCTGGTAGTGAGGAATTCAGCCAGAATTATCAGCACAGCACAATCCCCTGAAATCGGCTTCTGATTTCCCTGCAAAGCAGCCCCCCCACCCAATCCATGTGGGTTATGCTAGGAACTACTTGAGGCGGTTGGTAATAATCATCATTAGCGTTGTTCTGGAGCTGCCAGAGTGGCCCCCGTTGGCCTAAAAGAATTGCAGGCCGTACGATTAACCACCTCGCTTCCTTCAGCGCTTTCCAGAATATGTTAAAAACTTCTTTCATTCTGAAACTGTTTTTATTTTGCTGCTTCAACCCGATTGGCTTTGTGAGAAATATATCGGAAGATTTTAGAATAAGAAACCCCTGGGGACTTCATCTAATTTAGGATGATGTCTTTAGCGGAATCCAGATTGTTTTCCAATTATGTTCATGATTGTCCTCCCAACTTGCATATGTAGCAGTGATTCTCCTGTTGAATTCTGATCCCATCCTGAACTCTTCTAGCTGACTGCAGGACCCAATGTCTTCATACATTGTGTTAGTGTTATCTAAATCTCCCTCTAGATGTGTTGGATTATGACTCATCTTGAGCCAGGATTTCCAGGGTTCCAGTTGAATGGAGATGAAGGATGTCTTGTATTTTCCATTTTTGTCTCTACTGTTGAAGCTGTTGGCTTCAAAACTGTTTCAAAGTCTGGGGTGCCCATCAGAAATTGTTCTTCTGTCAAAAAGTTTTTTACTTTTTAATTATTTAAATACATCTTTGCGAGAACAGTGTGGTTTCAGGTGTTTTACATTTTAAATCAATCATATCTATAATCACAAATACAACTTTCCAACATCACTTCATTATCTATTATATTTTTTGTCTTTATATACTCATAAATTACTTTGTATCAGCCTCTTTATTTTTATTCATTCTATATCTTCCGTAATCATATATTCTACGTGTTTACAGTTTAATCTATTCATATCATTTCATTAATCATTCAAAATTTCATCTTAATTTTTTTATTTTACAGAGAAATTGTTCTTTTTTAAATTTTACAATGCTCAGCAGGGTATCTGTTAGGCTGCCCTTTCTTTTTATCCCCATAGCAATAGCCCTGTGAAATACAGGTAGTCTTCAACTTAACAACCAGTTCATTTAATGGCCATTCAAAGTTACAATGGCACTGAAAAAAGTGACTTATGACCATTGTAACATCCGCATGGTCATGTTTTTTACATTCAGATGCTTAACAACTGGCTCGCATTTATGACGATTGCAGTATCTCAGGGTCATGTTTTGCGAGCTTCTGACAAGCAAAGTCAATGGAGAAACCAGTTTCACTTGTAACCAATTTAACAACCATAGTGATTCACTTAACAAATGTAGCAAGTAAAGTTGTAAAATGAGGTAAAATGCACTTAACAAATTTATCACTAACAAAATAAATTTTGGGCACAACTATGGTCGTAAGTTGAGGATTACCTGTAGACTGGACTGGGAGAATGATGCCTCAAAGAGTTCCAGTGAGTAGTGAGATAAGGGGCTTCCAGTCCCAATGCCCAGATAGCTAAATTTATAAAACATGCTAGATTGCCCAATTCTTCTTTTATGGCATGATTCCATCTTAAGAAGGTACTAAGTATAGCTGAGCTTTTTCCAGCAACATATATTCCTTTTATTGGGTTTTTATTTTGGTAAGCTGGCCAGAGACCCCGAGAATGAGTTTTTATTTTTATTTAAATAAATAAACAAACATATGACTTGTGAAGAGATGGTAGAATTGTCAGGAGTGGTGAACCCATTGCCATTGAATTCCTGTAGGATACTTTGTATGCCTACATTGGAATACGAACATATTTTGAAATCTTTAAAACTTAATTTTCTTATTAAAAGAGAAACTCTTTCATAGACCACAGTAACTCTTTGAACTGAAACTTCAGGATAGCCTATTTTTAGGGCCTTCCAATAAGGTTTTACTTCTGGCAAGCTCTTGGCTGAAACTTGCAGTTTTCCTGGCAATATTTTTAGAAGCGATTTGCCATTGCCTCTTTCATAGGGCTGAGAAAAAGTGACTGGCTCAAAGTTACCAAGCTGGCTTTGTGTCTAAGGTAGGAATAGAATCCAATGTCTCCTAGTTTCTGGCATCTTTGACCTCTACATATAAACCCATAAATAAGACAGTGATCTTATAATTAATCCTGGACTTACAGCCATTCATTTAGTGACTGTTAGAAGTTACAACGGCACTGAAAAAAAGTGTCAAGATTTTTTTCACAGAACCGTTGCAGCATCCTTATAGTCACATGATCAAAATTCGGACACCAGGCAACTGGCATATAGTATTTATGACGATTGCAGTATCCCGAGGACCGTGATGGCGAACCTATAGCATGTTGCCACAGGCGGCATTCAGAGCCATTTATGCCGGCACATGAGCTGCAGGCAAACTTACCTCACTGGGCATGCGCTACCTCAGAACTTATTTTCAGCCATTTTGAGGCCTTTTTTGGCCTCCCAAAGGTTTAAGGAAGGCTTCTGCAGGTTTTGCAGACTGAGAACTAGCCCCATTTCATCACTTCCTGTTTTCCAAACATACTGGAAGTGACAAAACGGGGCTAGTTTTCAGCCTGCAAAGCCTGCAGAAGCCTTCTTCCAGCCTTTGGGAGGGCGAAAAAGGCCTCAAAGTGGTCGAAAATCAGCTGCGAAGTGCAGTGCAGGTAAGGGAATGGCGGGGGTGGGTGAGGATTACGTGCGCATGCGTAGGGGGTGAGGGTGTGCATTGCCTTCTGGGTGCTGGCACGCAAGTGCGAGCGTGCAAGTGCATGCACAATTTTTGGCATAGGAGCCCAAAAAGGTTGGCCACCACTGCCCTAGGACATCGTCACCTTTTGCGACCTTCTGACAAGCAAAGTCAACAGGGAAGCCAGATTCACTTAACAACCCCATGTTACTAACTTTACAACTGCAGTAATTCACTTAACAACTGTGGCAAGGAAGGTTGTAAAATGGAGTAAAACTGAACAATATCCTTCCTTAGCAATAGAAATTTTGGGTTTAATTGTAAGTCCAAGACTACCTGTTCAGAATGGGTACTTGTTATTTTGATTTGTACTTTCAGCACTATATATATAAAATAAGGAGCAGATATGTTGAAATAAAGGAGAGATAGTGATTGTAATGTGCCCACTTTGAAAGTGCACTCTGCCATATAGACATTTTAGCATAATCAGGATCTAATCAGGGTCTAGCTTGAGAATTTGACCAATGTGCCAACAAATATAATGTATAAGGCAGAATTATTTCATTTTAAAAATTAAGCCTTGAGTTTAAACTGTCATTTTAGGCTTAAATTGAAAAGGTGTGTTTTCTGTAATGATTTTTTTGAAAAAAGTCTGCATTTCTAGCATCTGTAAATGGAAATAGATTACTTTAATTGGATTCATCTGTTCCAGTATGACAAGTAGATCAAACTCTTTTTGCATGATCAAGGTCGATCAAGGCCCCCTAGATAAACGGGCCTTGAGTTACTCCTAACTTTTAAGAACAGCAATAAAAACACTGCTTCTCCCTTAACCTAAGGGCTGGAAGAAAGTGTGTATGAGAACCATGTGTGGCAATTCCAGCACGGGCAGTAGGAAACAAATGTTAAGCACAAAGGTATTTTCTAGTAAATAAATTGCATTTGGTTAAGCTGGTGAACGTCTTATGTTCTAGCTTTGTTTTTAATCGATCCTGATTCCTTAAATTTTATCTGCCCTATTCTAGTTAAACAGTGCTATTTATAATGAAGTGGATTCAAAGATGATTTTACCATGTACTTAGGGGTAAATAATTGGAGTAAACTCTGGCACAATAATTGCTGGATTCTGTCATATGATTAGGCTGATATTTTTTTCTCCAAATTTAATTGCTGCTCAGTAAAGCACTCTTTAGTGAATGCTATGTGTTACTTAACCTCGAGCTATCCAACAGTGTGTACCTTTTGCAATAAGATAGAATTAGAAGGATTATGCAGACTATTATGTGAGTATTATACCACAAGCCATCTTTAGGATTATAATTGTGGGAGTCAATGCTATCATATCCAATTGTTTTCTCTTTTTATTTTTTATTTGTACTCAGGTACCTCCACAGCTACGCAGGTGGCTTTATGTTGTTAGTTCAGGCTCCAGAGGAACCCATTGAGATGGACAGTTATTCACAGTTGGATGATTGTGTAGGTTATTCACTATGGCTTGGTTGTGTAGGTATGCAGTTAAAAAAAATAGCACGGAAGTTGGCAGAGGAATCAATCATGGAAATCCTTCCTACTAATCCCCCTCGTGCCTGAATGCAGAGGAGTGTGTGTGTGTGTGTGCGTGTACATGGACAAAGGGTGGGGGAAGAGGATCATGCAAAAAAAACCACACCTTCCAATGGTTTGAGTTACAATGTACCTGGAAATATAAAGAAATTGTAGTCACTAGAATAACAGTCTCCAAGGATTTTCAGAAATAAAGGCATTCAGAAGGAAAATTCAGATGAGTGAAAAAGCATCAGGGAACTTGTATTGTGCTGGTGAGATGAGTATCGCTGTGGTGGGACAAAAGGCAAGTGTAGCTTAGCAAATTTCATTTTGTGCATATTTTTGTGCATATTTCGTTCACTACAATATTCAGTTGTTTCCAGGAGAGGGCAGAAATACATGCACAAGTTTAAGGCTTTCTGAACTGCTTGTCCTTTTCATCTGTTTTTCTTACCAGGTTGAGCAAGTGATCAATATGTTCCTCCAGAAGAGTGAAATTTAAACTGGGAGAACAGCTTTTTAATGATTATGTTACTACCTTTTCCTGTGTTAAATGTAATCCTACTTGGATAATTGTGCACCTGATGAATGCGTAGTACTAGACCGTGAAACCTTGGGGGATAAGAAATGTGTTGGTCTTGAAGATGCTCTAAGTCAGGGGTCTCCAACCTTAGGAACTTTAAGGTTTGTGGACTTCCAACTCCCAGAACTCCCAAAGCTGGCTGAGGAATTCTGGGAATTGAAGTCCACAAGTCTTAGTTTCCAAGCTTGGAGAGCCTTGCTCTGAGTTATAGGTAGCCCTCACCTTATAACCACAATTGAGCCCAAATTTTCTGTTGCTAAGCAAGACATTATTGAAGTGAATTTTGCCCCATTTTATGACCTTTCTTGCCATAGTTGCTAGGGGGATCACTGGAACATGTTAGTAACATGATTATTAAGTGAGTGTGGCTTCTCCATTGACTTTGCTGGTCAGAAGGTTACCAGGACGTTGCAACCACAATAAATATAAATAAGTTGCCAAGCATCTGAACTTTAATCGTGTGACCATGGGGAATGCTGCAATGGTCATCAGTGTGAAAAGCAATCATAAGTCACTTTTTTCAGTGCTGTTGTAACTTTGCACTGTCACTAAATGAACTGTTATAAATTGAGTACCTGCATTTGAGAGGACTGGCAGGGGTTATATGGCACAGTATGCATCTCATGCATGTATGTATGCATGCAAATAATCCTTTTAAATTAACTTTTCATTTCTACCTACTTCCTTGGGAAGGAAGTTCCCAAGAAGAAATATGAAAGATTATTTGAGAACAAAGTAAATTGCTGCAGAGTCACCTTTGAAAGCAGAAAACTAGTCATGTTTAGAAATCAGTAGAAAAATAATAAAGCATTGCTGCTTTTTATTGGTTAAGAAGCATTGACCGCATAAATTGTCTTTTTCCACTTCTTGGTCTTGTAAACATGAGTTGTGCTGCAAACTGAGGATATAACCAGATCAATCATATGATTGATTTAGCATATACTGAATAATGCTGTTACTGGCAGGAGAAACTCCCTGCTGTTTACCTACAGGGAAAACACTGCATTTCTAAAATAAGTGTGGTAATTATTTTGATAAGAGTTTACTTCATTATATGCCCCCCCCCAACATCTCAAATTGAATTTATGCTAGAGAAACAGAGTAGCTTGTGTGGGGTAATTCTTAAATGTTAAAACTAAGTATCGATATGATGAAAACCTGGGGAACAGTGATGTTGGGTGTCTTTCAAAATAGCCAGATCTTTAACCAACAGGCAGAACTATGTGTATATAAAAAACTGCAGCTGAATTCTCAGCAGGCTATTGTTTTCTAATATTTACCTAAGCTGCCTCCATACAAATGTTCAGTATCCACCAGTGTTTCTCAGCCTCAGCAATTTTATGGTGTGTTGACTTCAACATGCTGACTGGGGAATTTGGGGAGTTGAAGTTCACATATCTTAGAGCTGTTGAGGCTGAGAGACAGGGGTATGCACCAGTATATGTTGTTCATCTCTTCTTTCCAAGTGCATGCATTTTCTCAGAACGCAGATAGCATATGCCCCTGTAAGTTGGTGATGTTTACTGAATGTTATATGTCATGCAGAACAGTCTTTACTACCTGAAAATTGTATCATCCATCTTATCTGAAAGCTGGTTCTTGCAATTCATTCTGAAAATGTTAGTTGTTCAATATTTTTGAAAAAAAAACTTGTTGAACACATGTGAAATTCCAGGTGATCTGGAGTTGTAATGGATTTGAATAATAAATTATTTGGTCTCGGTTTGTAATTTATGAATAATGGCATGTTGATTGAATATACAGTTCAATTTTTTTTTGCACTTCTGTTCTCATGTCTGACTAAGCAAACTTGGATGATTGTTTTGTTTTGTTTCAACTATGGTTGAATTGGAAGCTAGTTTGCCCGAGAACTAATTTTGGTTTGTTCTTGGTTTATTATTCCAGCTTGCTAGGAGAATTTCTCAATTCAAAATTAAACTAATCTGGATTCATTATTTTGCTGAAGGAGAAAAGCCAGAAATCTTGTGCATTAGTGTTCATAATTAACTTAAGCTTTGAATGTGGCTGCTGTGAAAACCTTTAACAATATTGTACTATATACAGTATAATCTGCACTACAATGAGCCAGTTTTTGAGACAATGTAAAGCATATTCTTCTGTTTGTGTACATTTTTGTGGTTTTTGTGTTGTCTGTAGAAAAAAGATCTGATTTGACTCATGACAATTCATGACCATTGTATAGAATCTTTTGTTACTTAATAGAAATGAAAAAAAAGAAAGTTATGCTTATATAGAAGGGACAACAGATCCAGAATTTAAAGTTGGTTAATTTCAATAAAGATGCAAAAGAGCTCTTTAGAATCTCCATATGTGTAACTGATATTAAAAAAAGAGGAGTAGAAGAACCAAGAACATCCAAATGATAAGCCAGATGGGGTGTCCTTCCATTTGCAATATGAGAGTTTCTTAACACTGACTTCTGAGTTCCAAGAAATTCTTGTATAGAGCCCCATAGATGTCTCCACCATAAGTCGTCCAAGACTGGTCAAGACCTCTTGACCATCGTCTTTAAAACTCATCAAACCTCTACCGGTGGTAACCTTTCCTCAGGAGGGGGGTGGGAATGGAGATTTTAAATTTCCCTGCCACGCCCACCAAGCCACCAAATTTGAATCCCACCACTGGATCAATTGTTTACTTTAGCTCCTCTTCATCTGTAAAAGAAGATTAAAGTTTATGTCCAGCTGCCAAGAGCCTGCACAAACCCATCTTGCGACTTCTCTTATGAATATATGAAATGACATCACAATAATAATGTAGCATGGAATTCAAATCATGAGCTCATAGAGTTTCCTTAGGTAGCCAGCCCTTTGAGCTTTAAAATGCATGTAGATATGTTTTCATGTATTTATTCATAACATTTCTAGACTGCCCAACTTGAACAGCGGAACATGCACAAAACAATAAAAGCCAACAAGGCAGGAGACACAAATGTCTGGGGGATACTGTTCCAGAGGGCAAGTGCCACAACAGAGAAAACACCCTATGTTTAAGTTGTCTCCTCATTAGAGATTCTCAAGCTCAGAGAGCGCTAAGGACCCTTAATTATCATTGTAGCATTTTAACTGTAATGAAGAGAGACTTTCTATCACCTGATTAATGCCTGGGTACCATTAGTGCAAAGTTGTCCAACTTTGACAACTTTAAGGCTTGTGGACTTCAACTCCCAGAATTCATCAGCCGATATGGAAGATGTCAGAAGTGATTAAAAGAAATAGAGATGGTAAAACAATTCTATCTTGAAATAAATGTAGTACTTATAGAATAAAATCTACACATGTACAGAATACGGAGAGACTGAGTTGAGGTACTGGAATTTTAAAGTGAAGGAATGGTTGAAACCACTTCAGATTTTATGTCAGGCTCCTGAGGTTTCACTGTATAGTAAAAAGATGACTTAGCTATAACTTTTTTCCACTCATTCTTTGGTTTGGAAGAAATGTTACAAGTAATCAGTTGGTACATTGTACAGATTGATGGGAGACAGTTTTAAATAATCAGTTCTCTTATCAATGCTTTTTGCTGGTGGGGCAGTGGTTAGAATGCATTATTACAGGCAAACTCAACTCACAGCCTGGAGTTTGATTCCGACAGGGCTCAAGTTTGATTCAGTCTTCCCTCCTTCCGAGGTCAGTAAAATGAGGAGCCAGATTGTTGGGGGCAATAGGTGAACATGGTAGACCGCACAGAGAGTATTGCAAAGCACTATGAGGTGGTATGTACATCTAACTGCTGTTGCTATTGCTACTTCTGTTGAGTGTGTAACCTAGGTCTGAAATAATTTCCCTAAAATACATTGTTGCCAATAAGTACATAAATGTTGACAGCCCTCAGTGAGATAAATTTATTCGTATCAGTAAGGAATTTGTGACTCAAGTTATGTGCAGGTATATATGTTGATGAGGGGAAGGGAAGGATCATGTTCGTTATTATATTATCATGATCATGTTAGTTTATAAGTATGAACTAGCCAGATAAACTCATGTGCCATACTGTAAGTAATCAAGTGATAACTAATGAGCACTTGGGGAAAGAGTGCTTATTAAAACAAAAACAACT
The DNA here is from genome assembly GCA_004320025.1 of Laticauda laticaudata. Taxonomy (NCBI): domain Eukaryota; kingdom Metazoa; phylum Chordata; class Lepidosauria; order Squamata; family Elapidae; genus Laticauda; species Laticauda laticaudata. The sequence goes on from BHFT01020820.1 coordinate 9,248, forward strand.
CCAGAGACAACTTGATTGTTTTCATTATAATAATACAACATGGGATCTACCATAGAATGTTGCATTTCTATCTTGTTGCTAAGATGTGCGATTTCCATTTTCTCTCTGTGTGTGTCTACCTCTCTGTAGAGATGGATGGATGGATGGGTGGATGATAGGTAGATAGATACTGTTTTGCATTATTGCATTAAGCATATGCTTAATCTTGTTTTAAAAAAGATTGTCAAACTTATATTTAGAAACCTAAATTGTATAACTCTTTCCCAGTCATGATGCTTGTTAATGTGGACAGAACATGGCATAATCCCTCTGCACACAAAATGCTGTTTCAAATGCCAAGGAAAAATATTTGCTGTGCTTCAGTCTTGCTAATAGCAGAAAAGCAATGATTAAATGGTGTTTGGAACTGCCAATCTGTAGTTTGTACATTATTGTACGGAGACAGTCTGCCTTTTGCCAAACTTTAGTCAATCACTTTAGTATACATGAGATTTACAGTTCCATATATACTGACTTCTAAAGAGCAAAGTGCTAAAATCAATTTCGTCATGATGAGTCCCATGTTGTTAATGGGTTTCTCCCAGTGTTCCTCTAAGTTGCTGAATGAATACACAACAACAAGCTGTATTCTCTTCAAAATCTATTACCATATGCCTGTCTTTTTACAGTTCTTTGGGCCATGATGCTCATAGAGTGGATAATTAGCTAAGTGAATTAATTGACATTCATACGTGCAATTAACAAATAGTTACAAGCAACCTGTTCTCTTTGGGAGGACTAAAATTTCTCAGGGACTAGTGTAAAACTACTGTAAAATCATTAAGAGTAAGTAATGAGGGTTGATTGCATTGTATGATTATAGAGGTTGTTTTCTTTCCTCAGCCGTAAAAGAATATATACTGTAAACAAGCCAGCAGAAGTTGGTAGTGTGGGGGGGAGGGTTGTGGTTGAAAAAAACACTATAAAATCTTCTGGAAAATGCCATCTCTGGAGAGATGTGCTGGATATGTTCTTCTCAGACAGAATCTGAGCCAGATGGATGGCATGCCATAAACACTCTGATGTAGTTGCTTCAAGTGGTTCATCTTCAGTGGCAAAGCCAGTGTTTGCTAAACAGGTTTCCTGTTCAATATTGATTGCACAACAATGAAAAACTCTTCCTCTTTCTCTGGGCAATATAGCCATGCTGAAATTCTAATTGGGTAGGTGCTCTGATTGTTGAAGAATCTTTACAAGTTAAAAAGAGGGCTGTAAAAATATTTACAGACCCCTCACATCCCTGACATAAACTGTTTCAACTCCTTCCCTCAAAACGACGCTATAGAGCACTGCACACCAGAACAACTAGACACAAGAAAAGTTTTTTCCTGAACGCCATCACTCTGCTAAACAATTAATTCCCTCAACACTGTTCAACTATTACAAAGTCTGCACTACTATTACTGTTTAATCTCCTCATCACTCCTTATCGCCCATCCCCTCCCACTTGTGACTGTAACTTTGTTGCTTGTATCCTTACAATCTATATTGACTGTTTCCTGGTATGATTTAATTGCTTATTGTATCCTATGACTATCATTAAGTGTCGTACCTTATGATTCTTGACTTTTGATGAATGTATCTTTTCTTTTATGTATACTGAGAGTATTTACATCAAGACAAATTCCTTCTGTGTCCAATCACACTTGGTCAAGAAAGAATTCTATTCTATTCTGCATTTGATTCTTAAAATTACATGCTACAATAAAAGAATAGCTGGCTGTAAAAAAAAAAAAACTCCCAAGGAGATAATATTTCTCTTTAGTGTAATATAATCAGGTTAAAATAATCTAACCACTATATTAAGGAAAAGTGGAAGAATCCAGACTACTAGTTAATTTTTCAGGAAACGAAAACTTATCCTTAACATTTGGAAGTTTATCACCTAGCTACAGTATTTTTAATATTTGAAAGAGATGTTTGGAAATTAAAGGTAGTCCTCAACTTACAACAGTTCGCTTAGAGACTGTTTGAAGTTACAACGTTTGAAGTTAAAAGTGACATGACTGTTCTTCACATTTATGACCATTGCGGTCATGTGATTTACCTTCAGATGCTTGATAACTGACTCACATTTATGACGGTTGCAGTGTCCCTGGGTCACATGATCCATTTTTGTGACCTTTCTGACAAGCAAAGTCAATGGGGAGGTCAAATTCATTTAACAACTGTGTTACTAACGTAACAACTGCAATGTTTCCAGAAGTGGTATATTCAGCAGGTTTTGATCAGTTCTGGAGAACTGGTAGCAGAAATTTTAAGTAGTTCGGAGAACTGGCATATACCACCTCTGACTGGAGATTTTATAGTATTCTTCCCCTGCCACGTCCATCAAGCCACGCCCACAGAACTGATAGTAAAAAAAATTGAATCCCACCACTGAATGATTCACTTAACAAATGTGGTAATAAAAGTTGTAAAATGGGGCAAAACTAACTGAACAGATGTCTCACTTAGGCAACAGAAAATTTGGGCTCAAGTGTCATAAGTTGAGGACTAGTTGTGTATGGCGGTAAATGAAGCACTTTTTCTCATTCATATGCCATTGCTGTTCTTGGGTGTCAGCATGACCGCAAAGTTGTTTTACTTCACTAGTGTTGTCTGGGGATACATAAGCATTGCAGATGACCAGCCATTCTCTTCAAAGCAGCTGTGTGAGTCCTCCAAAGAGCATGGTCACTTTAATGCTTCGAAAAGGAAGGAGGGTTGACTTTTACGCTGCATGCTTTTCAGAAATCCTTTGGGGTCCCACCACTGACTTCTCAAGGCACCTATAAGTTTACTTATTATACCTACTGTATTTTTATATCACCAGAATCCAAGCACTCCTTGAAATTTCGGACCTTAAAATATAAGACAACACTGATAAAAACAAATATGAACAAAGAGTAAATTTCCACTGTTTTTGCATGATCAGATAGATAGATCAATCAACAGAGGGTCACCTCAGTTTGAGGCCATTTGGAATATGTAACTCCATCTTGGCTGAATTTAAAAATAAATCTGGGTAGCCATCAGTTTGATCTCAGAAGGGGAGGAGACTATTTTATAAAACATCTTTCTCTGCCTCCTCAACCTATTTTTTATGGAGTGAGCTGATAATATTTAAATCTGAATTGAATGTACTGGATAGTTTTATTAAGAGAACTATAGATTTACAATAATTTATTCCTATTCTCTGCTTTCTGTTCTTTACCCTGTTATTGATTTCATAAAATCATCTGTCCCTTCATTCCAAATCAATGAATGCTGAGGTATCTTTAGTGTTGAACATTTCTCCTTCATAAGACTCATTCTTCTGAAGGTTTCATTAACTAGCTTCAAATTTTATACATAGTTATTTTGAAACTGATATTACATTGGTTATCATTTAATTAAATAATGGAGAGGCAATTTTAGGAATATCTTACACAATTATTTTGTTAGCAACTTTACATTTAAGTTCCTTTAGAACTTTTTTTGGACAAATACCATCTAGTCCTACGATCTGTTCATTTTAGCCTGTCATTAGTTTCAATTTCGGAGGCTAATTTCTTTATTTTATCATTTCAGCATCAGTATATGAAGTATATAGTTATGTATATGAAGTATGTCAGTGTCGGCACAAGCAAAGAATACACATGCATGGCCATACCAATTTCCTCATTTCTTTAGTACTTATTTAATTATCTTATTATCTATATTCTGTTTATTTATATAATACTGTATTATTGATATCAGTAATGTTAGTGATTTATTTCTCAAAATTCTACCTGCATCCTTTATTGTTAATCTGAGGAAAGTTTGGGGAAACCAGGAGTGGATTTTTGAAAGATGGGCTATCAGTTCCGTTTAGGTTTGTTTGAAAATGAAATCTCTGGATTCATAATTCATTATTGCTTAGTATGTGTCTTTTTCTCAAAGTTCTGAATAATGGATCTCAGGGTTCAGATAAAAAAGCAAAATGAATTTTCTGAGACTAAAATCTGCTCGCCTCTTATTTAAGGATCTAGAGGTTTTTGTCTCTTTGTCGTGATCAAAACATGCACTTATACCATCCATGTAAGGAGAATTGACAATGACCATTTGTATAATCTGATTTTATGCTCCATTTCAAGATCATTTCAAACGAAGCACACCCATGTATTTATATGAAATTGTTCCAACATGTTTTTAGTACCTAGCACAAAATGCCCCCTAATACGTGGAAGATAAGGCACTTCAGGGAAAAGAAGCTTGGATATTTTGGCTTTCAAATCCTATTTAGATTTATAAATTTGACTACATGACTATTTTGGTACCAGTAGCAGATTCTATCTCACCATTATCTACCAAGTTATCATCATATAAAGATAGCTTGGTAGATAATAGTAGTTAATTTATATGAATATAAATTTATATAAATTTCTTCATATAAAAAAATCCACCCGTGCTTTCTGTATATATGGTTTGTTAATAAGAAATGAGTTAATATACACTGCTAAGCCATAAAGCAAGATTTTATAAGCCACCATACTGTAGCTAGGTTTTGGTATTAAGCCAATAAGAGCAAATCATTTCAGCCAGTTTTTCAAAGGATTATCTATGATTATGAATTCCACTTTTAATTTTCCTTTTTTCTTGGATAGAGGAATTTTCTTGGATTTCCCTTCTTTCCCATGATGTCCTCTCAGCTTGTTCACTCTCTTGCTACCTTCTCCTGCAAAGAAAAAACTTGTTCGTTATGTTGCAAGAATTTTTTCTATTATGCATATACACCTATTCTTGGGAAGATATCTGCCACTTGTAACTCACCTTGATTACATGACATCTTGTCAAAAGCTATTTCCCGCTTTCAAGCTATACTCTTAGATAGCCAATCTAGCAGAAAAGGCAATGTGATGTAATTAACTTTTTTTTTATTATCCTATCTCCTGGCCCAAAATTCGATGAGCAGATTTGTGTAATGCACCTCATAATCCCAGGAAATGAGAAATGGCTCTTCCTTCCCTATGCTTCTGATTGAGGATTAATGGAGGTACCAAGGTGGAGTGTTTCTCCTTACTCTATTTTCTCTTGGATACCCTTTTCATCTGCCATCCTGACAACCGTTCCAGTAGTATTGCAATCTTGTAGGTCTCCAAACTCAGCAATTTTAAGACTTGTGAACTTCAACTCCCAGAATGCCACAGCCAGCACCCTAACGTTGCTAAATTTGGAGGACTCTGCCTTAGATGGTCCTTTTGTGTGAGCAAGATATCTCATACTGAGAAGGGAAGAGGTTAAATCTTTCTGTTTTATTTCTTCCAACCCAACAGAATGTTGGACAGCAATTGCACAATGGTAACTCAGAAGTCCGTCCATCCTTCAGTTCTCTGAAAACAGAATAAAATAGGATTAAATTTGATGTGAGGGGAAGAATTTGGCTGAAGAAAGAGCTTGCTTGAAAATGGGCTTGATCTGGAGGGGACCAGTGTGGAAAAACTCTCCAGGAACAATGACTGCTGCTGGAAATTAGGTTGGAAATACCGGTAATAGGTAAGATAGAAAATTATGCCAGAAAGAAAATGGGAATTTTTATGGGAGCAAAGAGAACTTTTATGGGAGCAGAGAGAACTTTGACAAATGACAAGATATAAAACATTCAGCAATCAAATTAGGTCATTTATTAATTAGAGGTGATGTATTTCTAGAAACTAAAATTCCAGCTTTCAGTGATATAAAATCCTCCTTACCCAGAATTGTTAAATCATGCAATTCATTATCTTCTATATCAGTCTGCTCCAGTTTGCTAAACCTGTTGATGTATGGACTTTCAGATTTCAGAATTGTGGCTCTGAGTCATGGTAAAGAATACTGGAAATCGAACTCCATACCCGGAAGTCATTCAGGTTGAAGAAGTTTGCTTTAAATTATAAAAAATAAAAGAGAATCCAGTTAACTATATGGGAAAAAAGTTCCTAAATGCATTTTAGGATAATAACCTTATTAGATCAACTGAAATCATACAACAGTATGTATTTTTCTGAGCTTTTCTTAGCTTCATGAAGAACCTAAGTGGCTTAAATATTATCATCATAAGTACAACAAAATGAACTGCAATCAGTTAATATTTTCATCTTTGTAAATTTGATTTTTTTTTACTTAGTTTTTGTTAAGAACAGGAACTAATGTAATTCTTTGCAGATTGTTCTAATCTGGTCAGAATTGTCTTTTGGATCCAGATTCCTGGTTATGTAACCCTCTATTTACTCTCACTCTTGAAATTCACGCCAAATATATGCAGTCAGGCAACACCCAGCAGGAAGTCTCCAGGGTTGAGAGCAAACATCCAAGTATAGAAAAGAAAGAACAGCTTTAAAGAAACATACGCATATGGATAACAAACACAAAGCTTTAGAAGCCAAAGCCTTACTCTCCCATGAATCATGACAAAAAGGTGTGATTGCTTTATTCAATCCCCTTTTAACCTTTTCTGTGGCTGAAATATGCTGTCGTAAAATTCCTCAAAAGTACCCAGATTTCAAAGGCAAATGAGCCTGTTGGCTTTAGAATGTTATCCAGGAATTATTGCCTCCAATATCTACATCTGGCTTGAACTAAAGTGTGACTTGATACAAAAACATCTCGTCTTCATTTCAAGATTGCTTGGAGAGGGTGAAATGGCCATGTCTATGCAGAGTCCATTGCCAGAGTTGAACATACTTTAAGAAGCATTTAATGTTGATTCTAATTTCCAAGAAATAATAATAAAAGTGTTTGTACTTAATGTAGTGATATTCAATTTTTCATGCATAAGAGTAGCCGAAAGCTTCCACTGGGCTATTGTTTTTAATTTGAAGTCTGCAAATTTTCACTGGATGCAACTTAGTGACAATGTATTTAAAATAGAAAGCAGAAGTAAAGTGCATGTTTGCAGGATGGCTTGTTCACCAGCAAGACTTATTGTGAAATACTGTTTTATCCATAGGGCTAGGCAAATTGTGTGTTTGTTGTATTTCTGTGCAGTGGAAAATATATTTATATCCTTGCTGGGCTATTAAAAGACAACTTTTGATGCACTGAGGGTAACTTAGTTTACTTTTCATTTGTATTATGATTACAGTCACAAAATTGAAAATACTGTTGCATCACTCAACAGAAACAAGAAGTAGCAATAATATGCAAGGGAATGCAGTGGTGGCATGAGTAATCAAGGAATCCAGTTTGACTTCATGGCCAATAGTGCTTACTCTATTTTGGCTGTTGTAGCACTAAAATAGTATAGCCACTTGAAATCCTTTATCAGCAATAGCAGTGGAAAACTTACAACCTGCTCAGTAGTGCCAGACTTAACAATAGGTTGCTGTCAGAACCTGGTTTGAATCAATCTTCTGTGCAATGTAGATCTAACTCCAATGTTTAAAAAACAATATGAGTGCTATTTCAAAAGAATACTAAATCTGTGTTTCATAAGAGTCCTGGATTAGACCTGACCAGGACTATAGTCTGGCATTTTGACCAGGGCCACAAAATCTTCATATAGAAGTTGAGTGGATTCCCTGAAAATGACCTCAACAACCATATCATCACCGAAACCAGGTTATAACTACAGCCAAAAGTGTTAGGAGAAGAAGGAAAATATTAAAACACCAAGTGCTATGGATTCAAGCAGTCTTGGCATTGACTGGACATAACACGAAGGCGTGTCATGATATCTTGGCAAAAAAAAAAATCCTAGTTACTGGAACATGTTTGTGCCATGGTTAGGAAGACATGGAGAATAGCCTTTAGTTTCTTCAAAGTGAGGATCAGCAGTAAATACTTACTGAGATACAGTTCACCTACTGTACTTTAATTTGAGCTCAGTTAAAAATAAAAGCTGGTTTTGAAAGGTTTGAGGCAAGTCAATTCAGTCATTAAAGGTACAATCATCTTGAAGTAATGCTTGACTCTAGTTAAACATCCATTTTGTTAACTTGTTCATAATATGGGGAAACTTTCCATTGCTTTCTTCCCAACGATGTCCCAGTCTCATACTTTAACCTAAAACCTTGACATTTCCGGTGGTCTTCCATCAAGTATTAATCATGTCCAACCTATTGTTTGAGATCAACCAAAGTCAGCTAGATATTGCCAGATTACTTTGTACTTGCTTTGCATTACCTGGCTTGAAATGTAATTACGAGCACCTCCGTCTGTATTCACAAGTATCACTAAAGTCCATGAAACCAGTTCCTCATATTGTAACCTATATTTCTTTGTAGACAATGTTGACTTGTCTGCTCGCTTGCATGATGAACCCAGTTCTCTCTCTGCCTTTTTTCCTTTTTCTTTTTTGCAAGGGCCAACTATGCACCCCATTGATCGGTTGACAGCTTTTACCCGCCCCCTTCTCCAGCCTGTTGGCTACCCTAGAGAGCCTCTGCCAATCAATGTAGAAAATACACTGCACAATAGCTCCACAAAGTGGGGACAAGTGAATCCTTGTTCATGTAGCTTGGCAGTCATGAACTCACAATCATTCTGCAAGTGCAACAGCTGTGGCCTCTACTCCCTCCTTTGTTGCTCATTTATTGCATGTGCTTGGAGCAAGCCCTGGTTATTTGCAGGGCCTTTTTATTCTGCATGCCTTAGTTGTCTTTCAATTTGGATCAAAAGGACCAAGTGCAAACTTCCTTATGTACAATTATGGTTTCTCCCCCCCCCCATTGCAGGTGCAATACCGGTGGATCAGGAACAAAATGCAGGTTAGGGTTTTCCATTCTCCCCAGTCAAAATGAAAAGAAATCTTCCCCTTCACTGCTTTTTATTCTAAACCACTTCTGTGGATACCAGGTGGGAAAAAAGGAAGCAGATGGTCTACTTTCTCCAACCCTAATCAAATTCCTCTTCCTCTGTACAGGCTTTACAAGATTGATCCCAAGTTTGGGAAATTTATTAAGAGCCACATCATGGAAACTATGTGGACATTTAAGAGTTGAAAATGACTTGATGGGACATAATTAAGGGCCAAAAAGGTTAAAAAATAAAATAAAACAGCAACTACAATATGCTGAAGGGGTTCCCAAACCAAGGTTCTCTGTTTTACTTTCTGCCTGTGAGTTTAAAAAGTGCAATATGAAGACCAGAATTCCTGGTTTATTTATTAAATTTATCTGTCACCTATCTCAATTGTTGAGTGACTTAAGGTGGCTTACAAAACTACAATGTAACAATACTAAAAACATAAAAATTAAAACATCAAAGTTAACAAAAAATAGATTAAAAGGGGGAACTAGTACATAAACGGGGGTCTTCTTACTAACCAATAATGGTCAAAATATCTGAAAATTGCAAGGAAAGGCCTCTTTCTTAAGAAGGAAACAAGTTCCAGTAAAAAGGGGTTTTGTCAAATTGCTAGGGAGAAGTTTATAGGAATTTCCACCTTAAGAAAAAGCTTTAATGAACTTTTTTTTTTTTTTTCAAAACGGGAAGTCNGGAGAAGTTTATAGGAATTTCCACCTTAAGAAAAAGCTTTAATGAACTTTTTTTTTTTTTTTCAAAACGGGAAGTCGTGTGTGTATATTGCTCCCCGGAGATCCGAAAGGCAGATTTGTTGTAGTCCTACTTCGAAGTTGGAAAGCTCTAGAGGAGCCTGTGTAGGGGTGGGAGGAGCCAGAGAGAGTGAATTGGGGGCTGAGTTCTTCCAAAATACTGGAAGCAGATGGCTTGCTGTTCCTTCTTGGGCAAAAGCCATTGCTTGGTTTGATCCTTCACACTGCAAGTGCGGCTCCCTTATGTAAGAAAACCTCTTTGCAATATACAGTGTTCAGTTTGCTCTGCTGAAGGTGAGCCTCGGGGAAACTGGGAATGGGGGAGAGCAACAGAAAATGAGGCTAGGAAGCCACAGTTCTGCTAGATTTTGATGAATTAACTATCATGATTGCTATGCTAGAAGAATGTATTACCTAGTGGAGCTAAATAATTCTTTCCTGATAAGAGCGGTCCTTTGGATGGAACATAAAACAGATTTATTTTTGGCGTGTTCTTTTTTAGAAGCAGCTTCCCTAAACCTAAAATGCCAACCAACTTGAGTTTGAAAGGTGTTTTTGTTCGTGTTTCTTGTCCTAACCCCAACTTTGATGCAATCGGAAAACTTGGCAGAATGGAGTACTGCAAGTTTCCAATTCTTTTGACTGTCCCACAAGAGAAATACACATATGCAACCACACACACACGCGCACACACACACACATTCACATTTTTCAGGCTCCTTCCTCATTTGCAACTGATTGACAGGGTGGATCTGAGACAAGGTGTGTAGAGCAGATTTTTAAAGCCATGATTTGCTTCTCATTCCTTGATAATCATCAAAGAATAGGACTTGACATTGTTTAGGTACTTGCCATAAGATATGCAGAGGTGCAATTGTGAATAATAATGAAAAGTTTGAATGGTTTCTGTTCAAAGAAGTTAAATTAATGGATTTCTTGCAAAAAGTGTACATTAAATGTGGCTGGGAATAGCATGACCAGTTCACAATCCCCCTTCTGATTTAAAGAAGAATTTGATGTTTTGTAAGTGCTGTGCATGTTCTATTTTCCTTCTCTCATTTGTTGTATATCTACCTACAGGTAGTGCTGAACAAGTACTACTTACGATTGAACTTTATAGTTCTGACTGTTAAAGCATCACCACAGTTATTTGTTGTGATTTGGGCTTGACCCTCAATGTTGCAGTGTCCTGTAGTCATGTGACTGCCATTTGTGACCTTCACTGTCAACTTGCTACAAGCCAAGTCCTGGGGGGAAGTTGGCAGGAGGTCCCAAATGGTGAGCATGTGACATTGTGCTCAATGGCAGCATGGGATTTGCTTAATGATGATAACTAGAAGCGATGGAGCTGCCATTGCTAAGCGACTCAAGTATGTGAGGTTGTGTTTGAACAACCACATTACATAGCAATAAGATTCTAAGTCCCAGTTGCTGTTGTTAACCAAGGACGACTTAAATACTAATTCCAACTCCAACTTGATATGCTACATTGATAGGATTTTTTTTTAATATAGGGGAAATATGAGACATCCAGGTTAGACTATTAATTCCCTGAGTTGCTGAACTTTTTTCACAAAATTGAGACCAAATTTGCAAAACGTTTTTAATGGGTAAGCAGAAATCTCCATCTTGTATACTGCATTAGCAGCTTCCTAGTACTTATAAGATACATTGCGGCATTCCTTTCTACTATGGATTTGTGCAGATGGAATGTACCTTAGTTTTAAAATAAGCGCTAATTAACATGCAAGAAAATGTTTTTTCTAAATCTTGTAGGTGCTTAAGGGGAGGCTGTGATGCCATTTACACACACCAGAGGGGGACAGACGTCAGGTCTCAGGCCAATTTTTATTTTTTTTTTGCTGCCTTCAAAGACTGTCTTTGGTGGAAAAACACCACAACAAAGAAGTGCACTTTCCCATTGATTTAATGAATAAAACACAAAAAATTAAAGCATGAAATAGATTCGATGCATCTAAAAGTTAAACTCTTTCCAAATATGCATATGGACTTCTACAAAACTCCTTCATTTTAATTCCGCATGCTGATTGTGATATTACTGCTTTGACTTTCTTTGACTTTGGCCAATGGTACGAGGATAGAAATATAGGGTTTACAAAAATAGGGTGTTTTAATTATCTCTGCCACAGTATGGTGGGAAAATGAATCACAGCACAAGAAGAGAGCAGCTATTTGGCAAAGTTAGTTTCTGAGCATCTAAAACCTTTTAGTACCTCTTCCTGAAGAAATGCAGGAGCTTTAAGTGAACATGTTCCTCAAACTTCAGCCCAGACAATAAACTCATATCCTGTCATTGCTCAAACTCTTTAAACATTAATACAAGGAAATTCCCGTCCCTGCATCATGCTGCTCCTCATTTACCCAATTGGGACTTTGAACCGTTTTTTAAGCAGAATGACTTTTATGTTTAGTTTTTGAAAAACATTATTGCCGTGTGTTTCTCAGGTTATTAAGGGCACTGTGACCTGTGGGGAAGAGGAAGGAAAAGGATGAAGTGCAATGGAGATATGTACTGTATCTAAGATGTGGGTTTTGGTAGATTTATTGGATGTTATTGGTAATTACATTTTTAGCTGAGTAGTTAAAAATCTTTTGAATGTGCAGTGCTCTTACCTCTGAAGCAACAAATGCAGAAAAATGCAAACTGATGGTTGTGGGTTTGCAATATTTATTTGTACATTGTATCTTCTGGTCATCTAAAATGATATATATATCTAACAGTCTTTCTTTGTTCATTTGCTTCTATACCTCTCTGTGGGATTTCCTTTCATCATAGGTCAATATTTTATCTCTGTAAATGTAAGTACGAAGCTAATATTTCCACACTCTGCCCTTCTTATGCAGAATTGGGGAGACTCAGTCAGTTTGTATGTCATTGTCCCAAAAGCTGATGGATTTTTTTTTAAGTAGGTCAGATTAATGCAGATTTACTTGTTACTATGGATATTGCTTAATTATACACCAATAATCCCCTCTGAGAATATCAGAATTGCTGCTCATTTTTCTGTTTTTAAATATTCCCTGTAAGTATAAATTAGGAATATATTAGAAGCTTCGAAGAATCTAGGTTAAGATACAGGTTAGAAAAACAAAAGTCTCCCAGGTGGTGGCAAATAGTGTTGCTTGAGCTATTTTAATCCTCTCCATTTTTTATTTTTGTTCTGTCAGAAAGGATGATGGAAATCATAGCACTGGACCAGTCTGAAGAGATGATTCAGGTCAATCGGCCTATAATCTGGAGTCATCTCTCCAACAGCCTTCTGTAACCTCTCTCACCTATCTATCTCCTGTTTGCCTCCTTTTCTTATTCTCACATCTTTTTGCCACTTTGGTTTCTTTTGCTGTCCTCCATTTTTCTCTTCATCTGAAGTTCTGCTAGGATTCCTCTCTCGGATCTTATTTATCATTGGTCTGATTTCATTAAAACCCACATTTTTGAAGTCTAAAGATGGGTGTTTGACTAACTACAGTATTGGTATAAAATCCAAAACTTCAGTGTTACAAATCACTTTTACTCAGTGTGCTTGCTACTTCTACTTCCTCAGTTATGTCTTTCCTATTGATTCCTCCATCCTCTGAAAAATAAATTTCTCGGCAAGACAAGTCTGGAATTTCCTGGTAGGATCATGCTTATCTGAGTTTGTGTCCCAATCAATGTAGGGTTAAAGTGCCATCAGACTGTTTATGTGGGCTAGCTTGCTATGTACAGTCAATGACCAAAATTCTTGTCCCAGGACTTGACCCGCTTACTTTACAGGTACTTTCCATTTAAAGTGCAAATGCTGGTGAACTGAACTTTTCCACAGTCTGTCTCTCTCTCTCTCTCTCTCTCTCTCTCTCTCTCTCTCAACGTCTCTCTCTTCTCTCTTTTTTTTTTTTGAGATTGCTGCATTCTTCTTTTCCCAAAGATTGGATGCAACATTTCAGTGATCTCAAGCAAAAGAGATTGGAGGTCTAGGACTCCCCACCCCCCCAGAACAGATCCAGCCTTGCTCCTGCTGCATCCCACAGTGGCTTGATCTTTTATAGCTATTTGGGGAAGCACTTCATAACCAGAAGTGTTTAGGGAGCCATATCGAAAGGTTGCTTACTAACCTAAAGTAATATATATCTGAAGCAGATACGACCTTCAAGATAACTTGATTAAACACACACTGTTAAAATAGGACAAAATATGTATGGCAATTTGTGAAAGCTTTGGTCTCTTACGTCAGCCTAACTTTCCCCATCCATTGATTTGGGGGGGGGGGTGAGAGAAGGAGGAGGAAGACACTTTACTTTACTCCAATATAATTGCCATTTTAATGTTTTAGACATAACTTTGACAAGATGTCACTCCAGAACAAATGACAATGTGGAAAGACAATGATGGTCCTTCTTGTTTATAGTATTAAGGTAGCCAAACCAGTCCCTTCTAGGACAATAGTTCTTGCAGTCTTTACCATTTGTTGTAGTAGCTATGACTGATGGAATTTGTTCTCCAAAACAGATTGCCAGACTCCTCTCTCGAGTAGAGGATCCATATATTTTAGAGAGTGGGAAATGAATTCATGTCTGCTCTGCCATCTGGAATGTTTTAGATTGCCCATGCTGCTAATGAGTTTCCTAAAGAGTCTGAAAATGACTGCCACTTGAGATGAAGAACCTGGATGAATAGAGTTATAGGATATTTTTATTCATTTCTTGTTTGGCCCAGTCTGGCAGCCACTCTTTTTTCCAGAGTAATGATCAAGGTGAAGACTTTCTTAAATTCAGACCAGTTCCTGGTGATTATAGGTAGTCCTTACTTACCAAATGCAATTTGAACTGGAAACTATAACAGCATGTAAATATAAAGTGTTGTAAAGTAAAACATCATGTGACCAATTCTGGCTGCGGTTGTTGGTAAATTGTTTTGCTAAGTGTCGGGAATGATCTGGTGCCCAGGCAATTGGTTCTTTTGGATCCAGAGACAATAAGCACACCAGTGAATAAAGGGAGTTTAAGCTTTATTATTAACATAAAAAGCATACATATCAAGCAAGATGATACCTAAATCTCTTACAAGCTGTCAGGAGTTTCTTTAAAATGACACTTGAGATATTTGAAAGCTGCCCGTACTCGGTGCTAGGTTTTGTGAAGAAGTTCCCAACTTAAAGGTCAGTACTAACGTTTTTATTAAAACCTGGCACCAAAACTTTATGGTACTTTTTCTGTGGTCATGAGACAAGACTTGACATTGACTGAATGGTACATGATTCTGGGATGGAAGGGAAAGTCAGACTTTTCCACGTTTAAAGCAATGGGAAGTTCCATCCTCTTCTCCTTTATTCACCAAAGAAAAGTTAAAAAAAAATAAACACAAGCAGGTTAGTTCTAAACTCATTTACTCCAGACTTTTCTTACTGTGAAGGAGAAATCAGAATATGTCACTAAATTCCTCTTAAGTACAATGGTCTTCCACATTGCCACTACATGAATCACCAGTGGTGATTAAGGGTGACATCACATGACTGCAACTGGTGACTTCCTCTGCCTTCTCCATTGACTTTGCTTATTGGGAACCAACTGTAAAGTAGCAAAGGGCGATTATGAAATTGTGGGACACTGTGACCGTTGTATGTATCAGTTGCCAAGCACCACAATTGCGATTATATGACAATAGGGATGCTGTGACAGATGGCAGCTTCGGGACCAGTCATAAATCTCCTTTTCCAGCACCATCATAACTTCAAATGGTTGCTGAATGAGCGGTACATGAATGCATCCCTGATGTTTTCTTGGGTGCAGTATGGAAATAGTTTGCCTCTTGTTCTCATGAGGTTTTTCAACCTCTCAGTCTTGCCTGCAATTCTGGAAAAAAATTGGTAGTCTTGCATCTCTGCAGTTTTAGTCCTATGTCATCTAGGGGCCATACTGACTTTCAGGATACTTCATAGCTACCAATACTGTAGTCAATGTCATCATGGTTTTGTTTGTTGTTTTGTGGGTGAGGAATTATATTGTTAGACTATATTTGCCATATTATTTTTTTCTATTTTTGCAAGTTTGTTCCTTGAAGCATGTAAATACATGTTTTGTTACTCTTCTCTTCTTCTTGTGCCATATCCGTCATTGGACGTTGGCGATCATGTTGGCGAGCCAATTTTTATCAACAGCTGCATGAAAAAGTGCTACTGAGTTTTGTCCAAAGCAGTCCCTTAGATATTGAAGCCATTATGTTCTTTTTCTGCCTGAACCTCGTTTGCTTTCAATCTTTCCTTGGAGGATTAAGTGAAGTATGCCGTATTTTTCTGGGTGTCACATCACATGTTACTCTTGGTAGGTATGATTTACTCTTTTATCTTCCCCATCTGGGTTTCTATCCAAAGGAATAACATACAAGGCTTAAATATCAAACTAGATAAACCAATTGCTTGATTCGAATGTATTCTGGACTGAATTCCAGAATACATGCACACTGGTAATTCTAAAAATAGCAGTCCCAACAGATACCAGGTGAGACAAATTTGCTAACCACATTCAAAGATGATGCTAAAAAAGAGTGTCGCCCATCCCAATAAATAATAGATTATTTGATTTTGACTTCGTGCATTGTATGAACCCAGCTCCTTGTGGCTTATTCAGCAACTAAAGTGAAGTCATCAGTAACTTAGTTCAATCTGTAAACTTGGTTACATCTTGTAAAGGATGATTTATGTTTATTTGAGAGTATCTGGTATAATCAAGTTGATTTAATTTTCATGACCTGCTGACTTGGGAGGAAAGTAGAAGATGACAGAAATTTGCTAAGAAATCTGGAGAGGCCCAATAGGAAATTTGTTTTTAAAGAACTTTAAATTGTTGGCTGCTCATCAGACATGTACATAGTAACAAGATAGATAGCAAACATGATCTCCTAAAGTTGACCTGACAAACCACTTTTTGAAAAAATATTTGTTCCTCATTGTAGGATTTTGGGATTAGATTACCTCTCTAAACACAACAAAAACTAATATGTCCGCTTGGAGTAGGCTTATATGCAAACTAATATGCAAAATTTTTAATGAGGAGGGCTAGAATTAGGTCACTCAAGGATTGCTAGAATAAGAGCGCTATCGCCTAGGTAATGGGTTTTGTTGCTATGGTGCCCCTAAAGGCTGCATCAGCTTTCAACAGTTTGACAGCTGGCTGAGATTGAAGGTTTTAATGAGCACAGGCAGTTAGTTAGTTTCAGTAATCAATTTCTTGGAAAATATTCTTCAACTTTATTAATGTTTCCAGAATATAAATTAATAATGGAGGTGTCCTCTTTGCAGTTTTGGTACCTGAAGCAGCATTATTTAAGCAGTGTAGTTTCAGATGTTTATTAGTTTATTATGGAAGTCATAAGATAGTGTTTTACTGGTCTTTTTTGCTTCTTTCCCATTCTTTTCATTACTTTTGGAGATAATGTAGATGTATTTTGTTACATTAACAGAGCAGGTAATGTGATTAGTTCCACATTGGTGTTTTTAATGGCAGGTTTTATTTTGTCTCATTTACTATTCTGGGCCTTCATATTAATTGTTAATGCATTATAGCACCCACCAAGCCGTGTGTCCCCCCCCACATTCTAGTACATTGGACCTCATCTGTAAACTTGGATGGCCTACTGCCTCCTCCGAAGAGCAACTGTAGCTATTAAAGAGGATTGTTGACCAATTAAACAAATTCATTTCACTGCCTTATTTTAATTGGCTAAATCAATGCTGTAATATCCCAATACCAGTAATTCTTTAGAGGCTATTTAATTAAGTTAGCAGTACTTTCCATTTTCTAATTAAATCAAACAAAACATAGATTGTTTAAACCTGTGGCCTGGGCAAATCTGAGAGATGTGCCGAAATTAGTTTCAACAGTGAAATTGCCACTGGATGACTTTTTCATTAGGAGCTCTTTGGTTTTAAAGCTCATTTAGCATTCATCACAACTAAAATAATTTGTTTTAATGAACTTCTTAGTTCCAGTTTTCATTTATCAGGGATTTTTGTAGGTATTTATCATTGGCCAGGTTCCTACAACATCTTTAATTGCATTTAAAGGGGATTCATGTGATGTGAGAATGACAAGAAAGGATCAATTGATCCAATCAAATAAGCCTCGTGTGCCTGCCTGTGGCTTGCATGGCCTCAGTTCCAAATGGGCTGCAGCTCGGTACAGGGCTACGGCCTGGGTGTTGGGAATCTCTGCTTTATTAAATTGATCTTTCATATATTGTTAGTAAGAATAGCTTGGGAGACCAAAAATATAAGATGAACAACCTTCCTCCTTTAGGGAGGACAGTCCTTCTTTTGTAAGTTCTGTCTTCTCTTAAAAAGTGTCCTCCTACATGTCCTCCTTTTTGATATTTGATGACTAATCTGTAAATCTCCAGATTTGATCGATGCCAATCCGATCCATTGTGTGTGAAGTGACGTATTTGTGTTTGACATGATGATTCCTCAAGGCTCAGTATAGGGCAACAAGATGCGATTATGAGACGCATGCGTTCCACACAGGAGAATTGTTTTGAGAGAGTGCGCTGCACGCAAGAGTGCATCGCACGCAAGTGGCTTTGTTTTTTTTCTTCAATTTGTGTCCCCCTCATTGTAAAAAAGTTGGTCACCTTAAAAAATAGTAAGCTCACATTTATGGCATTGCTTAGAGCAGGGCTGTCAAACTCCCAGCCCACAGGGCCCAAGGGTTGGGTGCATCATTGTTTAGTGAAGGGGGAAAAAGTCCTGATACATCATGTGATGCCGCCATGACGATGTAAGTTTGATTCCCTAGAGTGTCTCATACTTCTGTCATCTTTAAGATAGGTCTAGATGTTTGCACTAAAGTTTTTCTCATAGATTTCTACAAGTAATTGGAGGACCTGAAACTACTGGGCAGGAAAATTCTCTTGCTTTTTTATTTGCTATAATGAAAAAAAAATGACTCAAGAAATTGTATCAGAGAAGAAAGTTTCAGTGAAACTTTCACTTTTCACTGTGTAGGACAGGTCTATGTATGATTCTCTAATCCAGGGATCTCCAAACATGGTGACTTTTAAGACTTGTCTGTGCTGACTGGGGAATTCTGGGAGTTGAAGTCCATAAGTCTTAAAAAGTCACCAAGTTTGGAGCTCCCGGGTCTAGTCTTTCACCATACAATCTTCTCTTTGTTGATCTGCAGCTTTTCTGGTAAAACCCACTAGAAGGCACCTGGTATATCTCCTGTTGGGCTTTTCAGTAGTAGGGTTTCTGTCACTTGAGCAGACGCTTGCTTTTGTGGAACTGCTGAAAAATAACTCTTTTTCCTGAGAGATTGACAGAACTCATTCACCCAATTTCCACTCTAAATCTGGATGTGAATTTAGAAAGGCTATTTGAGTTCAGTTCTAATCACTTCTCTTTGCAAACTTCTACATCTAATGAATCAACCAAGATTACGAAATCTGGTGGTTATAGGGATGAAAGTCCTTCCTGGTCTCTATTTATTGCCATTGTATCTGCAATGCACAAAGAGGAGTCCTACATTGTGTTGCCATGCTTCCTAAAGTAGCAAATTCCTTTTAAAAATCAGGAGAACGAATGGAACCTGAACTGGGCAATGGTAGCACAATTCTAAACATCAAAGAATAATGAATCTTGGATGCATTAATGTCCTGCCTGAAAGCCGAATATTATTCATAATATAGTGATAATACAAGTAGTCCTTGATACAACCATTTGTTTGGTGGCAAATACAATGGCACTGAAAAAAAAATGCCTTAACAATTGTTTTTCAGACTTATCACCATTGCAGCATCCCTGTGGTCATGTGATCAAAATTTAGACATTTGGCAATTGGCTCATATTTATGATGATTGCAGTGTCTGGAATCATGTGATCGCCTTTTGCAATCTTCTGACAACCAAGTCAATGGAGGAAGACATTTTCTTAACAACTGCATGATTTTAACAAGCACAGTGATTATGGTATGAAAGGTCATAAAATAGGCAAAACTCACTGAACAATTGTCCCACTTAGCAACATAAATTTTGAGCTCAGTTGTGGTAGTAAATCAAGGATTACCTGTGCTATATGTTATTTCTGCTCTCTTTTTCATACTAAAAAGTGTGATGGGAAGTAAATACTTTTTGGAAGAACTTGTAAAGTTAGAAATGTGATTTGCTTTTTGTTCCAAAAGGAAAACATATAAAGACACATAAAGCAACAGTGCATATTATACTTATTCTATGCTGAGGGAAAGAATACCTTTAAAAGCTTTAATGAGAGATACCAGGGAGAAGGATTGAATGAAAACTGCATTAAGAAAGCTTTCAAAAGTAAAATGGATCTAGCTTGATCGGAGCATCTGTATGTGGTATGTGCCTGCTCACAGGAACACACACTCACCCCCTGAGTGCTTAGACTATTCTGTCAGCAAGCTGCTCACACACAAAGCATACTGTTCAACAAGTCACCGAAATGGAAACACTAGCTTTTGTGCAATTACTTATGTATGTTCCTTGAAGCACAACTGCTGTTTATTTTTTAATCTGTGCCAAAATTTGCCAGCCGGCAGCTACTAAAGGAGAAAAAGGGAAAGCCTTCAGCAGCTGTGAGCCCTGTTTTCCTTTCCTGTCTGCCTTTTCTCAGCATTGTAAAACCTTCTCTCAGTCTTCTGGAAGAGAGCCAGTTGGTTTCTCCTGTAATGGAGATGTAGGAGTGGGAGGATAAAGCCTATCATTAACTTAGTTTTTACAAACAGATGTGCTTTAATTTTTCATGGTCCAGCTTTCTATACTCAATACTGAGTGTGTGCTTATGTGTCCCCACCCCTTCCCCAGATGTTCTGTTCCAGGTAATTTGGGTTATCCTGCAGGATGCTTTAGCTTTTTCAGTCTTATTTGCCCTACTGGAAGCAACTATGAGGTCCTTGGTTCTTTCTGAGGTTGGCTGTTCTCTTGCAGATGTTTTATTACCCAAACTACTAGCACTGATGATGTTATCTAGTTTGGCTAATGAAATGTCTGAAAGAAAACAACCAAGTTCAGAGAGCACCAACAACTGCTCATTTCAACCCTGAACCACAAATATACTCCTTTATTGGGAAGTAACCATTCACTTCACAGCACTGTACATTCTAAAGCCATGGTGGTGAACCTATGGCACATGTGCCGGAAGTGACACACAGAGCCATCTCTCTGGGCACACCAGCCATGGCCTGTTGCTCTGCCGAGTTCCAGTGTACGCATGTGCGCCGGCCAGCTGGTCTTCACGTGTGCGAGAGTGCTGGAAACTGGAAGAGCGAGCAGCTTCCCAGCGCACATGCGTACACCAGCCAGCTGGTCTTCATGCGCACATGCCTGTTAGAAACTTGAAGAGCAGGTGGCCACTGTGCATGCATGCGCCGGGGAGTTGTTCTTTTTTAATTATTATTATTAAATCTTTATTGGTTTTTAAAACAAACATAAACAAACAAAACATCAAGTCATCTTCCATGTATGTACATACAGTGTATTTTCAATCAAATATTAAATACATTAATATCATAATCATTTGACTATACTTTTATTCATTCATGTTTTACAAAATGATCATATTTTACTGTTTGTTTTATTCATATTATCTTAGTTTGACAATTCATATTATCATCCCAGATCTATCCTAGAATCATTTTGTAGATATAATAAGAAAAGAATACATTTTATATATTTATTATTTTCTAAAAGTCTACATATTTCATTACTATATTTTATTGTCTAACCATTGATAGAATAGA
>BHFT01020821.1:0-14828 GCA_004320025.1 Laticauda laticaudata
AGCTGCACCTCAGAGAATCTAGCCAGGCTCAGTGAAGCTGACAGACAGAGAGACCTACGTCATGGCCAGGTGCAGGCTTCCTGGAGGTGAGATCCGCCCACCGAGGAGCCACCAGCAGCCCCTCTGTCTACCCTTCTCTCTCCGGCAGCCGCGAGAGCCAGTCCTCTTCGGCCGAGAGTCAGTCCCTGTCTCCATGGCAGGTTTTGTGGATGCGTTACAGGCAGAAACCCACGGACAGGGTTGTGGGTTCCCCACAGTCCATAAGCCGCACCACACACCCCAGCTCCACCTCCCGCAGAAAGGGCAGGAGTAGCCGGAAGCGAGGAGGGCCAGAGCCACACTGGTCCCTGGTGTGAGATTCAGGACACCATCCCCACCAGCAATAGATCTGCTCCTCTCAGCTGGTCACACACGACTACCTCATCCTCCAACCGCAAGCCTTCCTCCTATGTCAACCAGACCCTTCAGGGTAATGTGCGGATCCACAGTACCAGTGGTAGAAGACCAGATCACCAAGCTGTCCCTCACAAACCCTCCATACCCAGCTGAAGCTGCCCCACCCCAGTCCAAGTCTGCTCCTCCACCCCAGGTGATGTCCCTCCCATACCAGGGCTTCCCCACAGCCCCTCCCCTACCAGGGCTACGGCTACCAGGGAGGTTCCAGCCAGCACAGTAGGAGCGCTTCCCACAGTTCCAGGGCCAGAGTCATCGGGCGACACCGTTTGCCACGGTTCCACTGGATGCCACCGATGCCACCCCACGACAATCATTGTTGCCACCAATCGACAGCGATGGCCACCCACGCCAATTGAGCCACCCACGCCAGTTCTCACCCAGCTGCCAGACGAGACAGCCTCCACTACACTCCTCCTTCCTCCACCCCACAGCCCAAGCCGGCCTCAGTAACAGATCAATGTCGTGCTATCGGTACTGGGGCTTTCACCCCCATGGCATGGAAGAAAGACCTCTCACGCATTCGTTAGGGGCTGAGCCACTCTTCTCCAACACCTTTCTCCACAACCATCCCCTGTTGACTCTCATCGGGGCCAGGCACCCCAATGAGCGTACGAACCAGCACTCAGCACCACCCACCACCACAGCACCTGGGCCCTTCACCCTGAGACTGAGCGCACATCTCTGATGTGACTATTAAGAGTGCCAGAAAAACGTGGCTAGCTGGGCTATCCTGTGGACTTTATTTGCGACACTTGATGGGTCATTTTCTTTTACAGTATTGCTTGTCCTTTAAAGTCTTTATTTTTGATTCACACACTTTTGCATTCATTATTTTAGTTAATAAAGTCTTGGCTGGATCTTTAAATAGAGGATTTAAGCTTTGCATGCTTGTGGATGGGTAAGCGATAGCAGTGGGATGGGGCAGGGATACCTGTGTGGGTAATGTGGGTAATGCGACATAGCCTTGGGATGGGCTAGGTCGATACCCTTGGATGGCGACCTTAGTGGGATGGTAATAAACTGTGGTGAGGCAGGCGGATACCTGTGGGATGGGTAATAGGCTTTGGGATGAAATAAGCCTTCCAGTGCAAGCATAGTGCTGTATGGTCCACCCTCCCAAGCTGCCACACCTATGGCCCTTCATTATTCAATAACAATTGCTAAGCATTGATCCACTACATGTCAAGTAAACACAACATCTTTATTAAATCACCCTGTTCATTGTAGGCCAACCCAAACATACATGGCCCAATCTTCATCCGTTGATAGTGAGGACAGGCTGAAGGAAGCATCCATTAAGCATCTTACCATCCTGTCTTTGCCAACTTCCAGTGCTGCAGCTGGGGGAGTTGCCACCATTGTCTCAGGACGGTTACGCTGGCTTCTTCACTCATGTGAGGCTCTGTTGGGGACCTTGCACATCGTCATGTTCGATCAGGTTTCCGCCCTTGCCTCCATTCCTCCAGGCTCCATGTCCCCATTGCCTTGGCTGTGAGGTCCCGAGCCTGTTCTGCGAGACTGTAGGTAGCAGGTGCGGCATTGAGATTGTGCAGATGCAGCAAAGCCCACGATCCTCCTCATGGTCTCTCGTGGCTATGTGGAGCATGTTGGTGAGAAGTACCTGGAACCTGTTGGCCAGGATGCCAAAGGCGTTCTCCATCACCCGTCTTGCCCTGAAAACAGCCTGTACGTTGAAGTCTCTCTTCACGGGTGAGGAGTCTGGAGGTGTTAGACTTCATGAGTAGCGTTTGTGAGGGAGAAGGCGTCATTCCCCCACGATGAAGTAGGGCCACATCTTTGCTTTGTCGTGGTGCAAGCGGGTCTGGGATCTGGGGAAGCCCACATGAGGTTGGCTTTTCCAGCCCCTCCTTGAGGTGCACTAGCATTGTATACCTGGGGCATCTGAAGATGAGCCGTTGCCTGAAGGCACGATGTAACATGAAACTTGTAGTTCAGCAATCGACCCGGTCGAGTTGAAGGGAGTGATGATGCTGAAGAAGTCCTTGTAGTTGTGATAAGTGGACCCCGTGACTTGGCTGGGCTTTTGCAGGCCATGTGCTTGCCCATCAATGCCCTTCCAACTGGTTGTGGGTGGAAGTTTCCACTTCTGATACCACTGCTCTGCACTTTCTTCCATTCCTTCTTTCAGTTGGAGGGGTACTGGAGGAGCTCCTCCTTGTATTCTTCGCGATGCACTGCCTGCCACACCACTTCTCTGACCACAAAGCCTTGATGTTGCTGTGTGGGTGGCACCGCTCCAGCCGTTACTTGCATTGCCTCCTGTTAGGTGGTCCCTGATGGCCAGGTGGCGCAGAGTGAGTGCCACCTTGAGCCCAGGTTCTCCAGGCTGGGCCGGAGTTGGTGTTTGTCTTTGTCAACCTGTGGTGTCAGCGCTCTGCACCTAAGGTTCGTCAAACATGGCCTGGAGGCATTTCCTCATGAAGTTTCTGGAACGCGCGCAGCCGTATTGTCTTCACTCCTGAGCTCCACCATCGCTTGGTTGTTACAGTCCGTCCTCTGCTCTTTCCGAGCGAACCATCTTTGACCCGAGACTTTTTTCTTGGGTGGCTCTCTTTCTTCCCGTAGTAGAGTTACAGAGCCTGTAGATGGTTTAGCTACTGTTGCATGAAAGGATGGTGGCTGCCCGAAAGGGACTTTGCTCACAATCACGGTGGACATGACTGGGATGCTGTGGAAGAGGGAAGAGTCAGATTGAAGGCTGCACATGGTCTGCACAGCCTTGGCTGCTGTTTCTGAAAGTGAGATGCAGCGCGAGTTGGCCTTCCCCCTTTTTATAGCAGTCTAGGGTCCCTTTGCATCCTCTAGGCATCCTCTAGACATCCTTAATATCTGAGGATAGGTTCCCCTCTGCGAACATTTTTATCCGTTCTTAAACGCCTCCGTTTCCGTGCATACATCCGTTCTGCATTCGATTCTGGCATCCGATTCCGCGTTCGTTCCCTTCCTCCCTGCGTCCTGCAGCGGATTGCGAGTTGCGCGGACAATGCGCAGCGGATGCCCTACGCCTAGCGGATATAGCGGATGCGTAACAGATGCATAGCGGATGCAGAACGGATGAACTGGATACATTTTCCGCGCAAAAGTTTTGTGCAGCTCAAAACGGAGGCAGTGAGTACATCGCGTTTTCGAATGGATGTCAAGGTTTTTTGTCCGTTTTACATCCTCTTTACATCCGTTGGTTCACTGTGACATGGGCTTTAATTCTTATCTTTTTTTCCCTGCCACATAAATATCAACATCATTTTATTTAAATCCTCAAAGTATTTTTACTTCAATTTTATTAGAATCATCTGGAATAAGTATAGTATTTGTGGCAATATGTTCATTTTAATTGTCGCTATTCTCCCTGTTAAGGATAATTGTAGATTTTTCCAAATCTGTTGCAGTCTGTTGTTTCAGTCTATCATAATTGTCCTCTTTAAGTATTCCACAACTTGTTGTCACTTGTATCCCCAAGTATTTCACCTTTTTTTGTGATCTGGATATTTAAGCTGTCTATTAATATTTATTTTCAGTCCTGCAACCTCTCCATATTCTTCTATCTTTTCAATCAACTTAGAGACAGTTCTTCTAATATAAAAACCAGATCATCTGCAAATGCTTGTAATTTATATTCCTCCCTTTTTATTTTCATTCCCTTTATTTCTTTATTTTTCCTAATGTTTCTGTTCAATACTTCCAAAGTCAAAACAAATAGCAATGGCAACAGTGGACATTCTTGCCTGGTTTCTTTTTTGATATTAATATTGTCTATCAGATCTCCATTTATCATTACTCTTGCTGTTTGTTTGTAGCATATTGCCTCAATTGCCTTAATAAATCTGTCTCCAAAGCCCATCTCTTCCAGTTGCGACAACATAAATTGTCAGTTGACATTATAAAAAGCTTTCGGTGCATCTAGAAAAACCAGAGCCATTTGTTTCTCTGAATGTGCTTCGTAATATTCCAGTGTATTCAATATTATCCTCATATTATTTTTTTATTTGCCTCTTAGACAGAAATTCATTTTGGTCGGTGTATAAACTGATTCAAGTATCTTTTAAGTCTTTCTGCCATTATTGAGGCAAATATTTTATAATCTGCATTTAGCAGGAATATTGGTCTATAGTTTTTTATTTGTTGAAGATTGGTATCTTCGTTTGATATAATTGTAATATATGCCACTGTCCATGAATCGTTGTCTTCTGTGAAATCGATATTTATTGGATCATTGTAGTCGTCTGTGATTCAACTAGGAAATACTGGGCATGATCCATTGCTGTTTACAAATACTGAGCCAAAGAATGTGTTAAAGAGGTTGGCNGAGTCTTTTCGTTTGTTGTTTACAAAATTGTAGAAAGTGCAGGTGGAATTGGTGCACAGAAGGTTTTCCTCTTGTTTAATGTTATAATTGGTGCATTCAGTCTTTATCTGGTGGCATAAATTTTTGTATTGACTTTTGAAGTTGGCAACGTGACCAGATTTGTTTTTCCGCCAAAGTGATTTCTTTTTGGATTGAAGCTTCTTTATTGTTATGGGAAATTTGCTTTAAATTTGATCTTTAATTGTAATTTGATCTTTGTCCTGGCTTTCCATTCTGTGAGGGGATCTTCAAACCTCTTCCTTAAGGCATGCATGAACTGATCAAAGTGGTGTAGTTCCACCACACCATCATCATGGAGGGCCACCAACAACACTACAGCTTCTCCCTCGAGAGCCATGGTAACACAGCGCACCTTGGCTGGGTCTGTTGGGAGGTTTGCCCTTTTTCTATCCTGCAACACCCTGAGGCACTTGGTTCCTGACATCTCAAGAAAACAACTGACACTGCAACCTATCCTTACAAGACTACCAAGGTCAAGCCATCCCAGTTGCCGGAAAAGGTAAGTTTCACATATACTTCCAACAGTTCAATGGACACCTCCCTCTAGTTATAGTGAGGGGTGCCTGCCAAGTTTACTCGGACTTGATTGGTTTACCTCTCTGGGCTTACAAGTGACTGGCATTAATTCAGTCACTACCCAAAATTTAGATCAGCTGCTCTCTGACTTTGCTGACATTTTTAATGACAAACTTGGCTGTTACAATGGCTCACCCATCTCACTTAATTTGGACCCCCAGGTAGCTCCAATAAGACTCAAGCCATACAGAATACCTTTTGCCCTGCATCCCAAAGTTGATGCCCAGCTGAACATGCTAATTTCCCAGGGAGTGCTAAAGCCTGTTGATTTTCCAAAATGGGAGACCCTCATAGTCATCCCCTTAAAGCAGGATGGCTCAATTCATGTCTATACCAACAAGTCAACCATCAATAGGGGGCTCCAACCAAATGCCTAACCAGTACCCATTATCCAGCAACTCCTGCATTCACTGGGTAAAAGTTCAATTTTTGCTAAATTAGACATGAGGGAGGCCTACCAACAATTTCCTGTGGACAACCAGACTGCTGAAATGCAGACAACAATTACCCACAGAGGTGCTTTTAGATGCAAGCACCTCCAAGTTGGCGTGAGTGTAGCATCAGGCATTTTCCAATTAATAATGGAACACTTACTATACAACATACTAGGAATCATCCCCTACTTTGATGACATCCTTATTGCAGCTGACAACTCAAAAGAACTTTTAAATCATTTAAGATGAATACTTCAGTGTTTTAAAGATACAGGAATTGGTACTGTTTTAGGCTACAGGCTGCCAAATGATCAAGAGGTGGCTATTGCATTTTTCTCTCAAACTCTTTCAAAAACTGAGAGAAACTACAGACAGATAGACAAGGAGGCATTGGCTGTTGTGGCCTCAGTTAAGAATTTTCATATTTCTTTGGCCACCATTATGAACTTGTCACAGACCACCAGCCCTTGCTGGGTATCCTAGCTGGAAATAAACCAAGCCCCCCAATTCTGTCACCAAGAATGATACTTCAGACTTTATTTTTGGCTTATAGCTGTACTTTGACTTACAGACCTGGCAAGAACTTGGCACATGCAGATGATTTAAGCAGATGTCCCTTACCTATCCCTGCAACTGCCCTTCCCCAACTGTTTCCACATTCCTCATTGAGAACCTACAATTACCACTGACTGCTGCTGATATTGCTCAGTTTACTGCCAAAGATCCACAATTATGCCAAGTTCTGGACTGGGTACAAAGGGGGTGGCCCAGGAGCCTGTAGCAGTGGAATTTCGACAGTTCAAAACATGCCAATTTGAACTAAGTGAACTAAGCAAGGATGTCTCCTGTGGGGAAGCAGAGTAATTATCCCTCATACATGAAGGCCTCGCATTGTGTCTGTGCTGCATGAGGGGCATCCTGGAATAACCAGGATGAAGGCTTTGGCCTGGGTTGGATGAGGCAGTGAATAAAAAAAGTACAAGGATGTCAGGCCTGCCAATTGTCAAGGCCTGCCCCCCCCCTTCACTGCCACTCCAGGGGAGTGGGAAAATACTAAGACTCCTTGATCCCGGGTCCATATAGATCTGGCAGGCCTTTCCAAGGGAAAACTTTCCTGGTTTTAGTAGACTCCTATTCAAAGTGGGTGGAACTAACCCTGAAGCTACTGAAGCTGTGACTAGGGCCTTGGACAACATCTTTGGAACCTATAGGTATCATGACACTTTAGTCTCTGATAATGGCCCCCAGTTCACTTCCAGACCCTTTGAACTATTCCTAGCTCAGAAAGGTATTAGACATGCCTTTATCTCTCCCTTCCACCCAGCTTCTCCTAACAGCTGAACAAGCTGTTAGATCAGCCAAAGAGGCCCTAGGAAGGAAAACTGAAGGGGATTGACCTTCCTGGGTTGCCTTGTATCTCCTGACCCAGCATACTATTCCCAGTTCCATGACTAACCTGTCCTCAGCTGAAATGCTAATGGGAAGATGGCTGAGAACCACCCTTGACTGTCTGCACCCAGCCTATGCCCCAGCAACACCATCAGACTCAACCAGAAAAGTAGAAATCTTTAGCCTAGAGGACTCGGTCTACGCCCGGAACTATGCAGGGAACTCCCTGTGGTTACCAGGGTGGATAGAGGGGATTACAGGGCCCAAAACTTACAGAGTAAGATTGGCCGATGGGAGAGTTTTGTGACAACACATTGACCAACTGAGAGGTCATTGGAGTGCCCCTAAAGGTCCGTCCCAGGAAGAAGCCTAGGCCATGGAGAAAGATGCAGACTTCCCAACGGCCAACGAAAAAGACCCAGAGCCGAATCCTGAACAGCGATGTCTCATGGAGGGCCTACCATTAGAAGACTCACCATCATCTCCTGATGGCTAAGCCACCCCGTAGAGGCAGTGAAGAGGGGGGAGATTGCCAGCAGGGTTGAGGAGAGCCACATCTCTCCTCCCCAGCTGGCCATTACTCTCTTTCCCGAAGGCAGTTGCTGCAACAGTGGTCAGAAATGACAACCATAAAAGAAGAACTTGACCGGAAAAGAATGTGCAGGAGGAAGATAAGAAGAGAACGTTTTTGGTTGACTGGGGTCAAACAGCACAAAAGCAACAAATAAGGTACCCTGAAACTGGAAACGGTTGAAAAAACAATAACATTGTTCCCTAAGAAGATTTTTTAAGCTGTGAAGGAGAGGAGAAAAGGGAAAGATTTGGTTTTTCTTCCTTTTCCATTATACTGACAGCTAAGAGACTGAAGCATGAAATTGGAAAAAAAAAAATCCACTTGACGATCAATAGGCATTTAATGCTGAAAAATAAAAAGTCAAAGGGATAATAAAGATTTCTGGATAATTTTGAAAAACAGGAAAGGAGAGAAAAAGAATAAAGGGTAGGAATCTGGAAGGAGGAGGACTGCTGGAATTAAAAAAGAACTTACAGCAAAATCTCAACAGACTTCCAAAACATACATTCTAACTGGAATATTGCAACAAAAACCCAGGAAGAGAAAGTCGAAAAGAAATAAGAAAGATATAACTCAGGACTATCTGATTACTTGATGTGATTTCTAGATTCGTGGTTGTTTTGAATGACTAAAATCAATTGGGTGGTTGTTTAAACTGTTTTAAAATGGCTTCCACTTTTAGAAGAACTGAAAATGGAACTTAAAAAGTACAAAGAAGATGCACAAGAAGGGGAGAGATTATTTTGGCTTCGTATTTCAGTTCTTTATGAAATGGAGATTTTTAAATTATGAGAAACAAAAAGAATGCATCTGCAGAAACAAGAAGATTGTGACAAAAGAAAGCCATCTTTAATGAACAAGTAATCTTAGATTGGGGCGGAAAAAGGAAAGGGGGAAGAGAATGGAAAGTTTAAGATTGAAAAACAACCCCCCCCAAAAAAGAGTGAAAATAAGTATAAATCAGAAGCAACAGAAGAGGGAAATTGCAGAAGAGAGAATTAGAACTAGAGAGACAAAGGGGGTAAAAAGGAGGAGAGAAGATAGAGAGGGAAGAAAGAAAGGAAAAGAAGTTATAAAAGGACAGAAGCAAAATTGTAGAGAACAAGGGGCCTATTTAAAGATAATGGGGTGAAAACTTCATGAGAAAGGGATTCTGCCAAAGGTACATAAGATAGTATGGTTATATTAAAAAGCAGAAATAATTTTAGAAATATGAAACAATCTTGATTAAAAATGTCTGATAAAATAGCTATTGTATTCTAGGTGAAATGCTCTGTCAATAAATAATGTAACAGGTAATATTTAATGATTTATAATAAGCATATGTGAAGGAAATAAGGGAAAAAATAATTATGGAGATGAGATGTGTTTTAAGGAATGTATGAATTTAATTGAAAAAACAGTGATTAAAGATGTTAAGATTAATGCATTATTAATGATAGAACTGAACTGGAATGGAATGAGGGTTTATAATTACATATATTTACAATCTTTCTTTTTTTAAAAAAGAACTATAGTGTGTATTAAAGAATGTACCAAGCAGAATCGTGCGAAGTTATGTATTATGTGTTATATTGAAGGTCAAATCTTAGGTATATATTGAAGTTTAAATAAGAGTTGAATGGATGTAATTAAAGATGATATAAAGGTGTTCATACTCCAATTAGTAACTACAGGAGAAAATTTGTTTAATGAGAAAGATAATATGAAATTGAAACAGAACAGACAAAAGTATAAATATAATGATTTGAACTGAGATGAGATAATCAAAATAAAATGAGAAAAATTAAAAGAGGGGAAAAACTATATAGAAAATGTAAATAGTATAAGATTGGAATAACATACAAAAAGGAGCATGAAATTGAGTTTTTTTTTCTGTATAAAAGAAATTCAACTCGGGACCATGCTATTTTTCACAAAAGATGTTTTACTTGTTATTTTGTTGTGTGAAAACCCAAATAAAACTTTATTAAAAAAAAAAAAAAGAAGACTTCAGAAGACTAAAAGAAGCCTTTTATCCGGGCTGCTCTTTGAGCGGGAGCTGGAGCTTTCCCTGATTGGCTGATTCTGTTTGACAGCCGAGTATAAAAGGAACTGTCAAACGGAATCAGCTGTTCTCTGTCAGCCTTGTTAACTTGTGGCAAGCCATGGCTGCTTTAGTTTGTTTCAATAAAAGTTGTTAGCTTTCACTCTCACCTCTGCCTCTTCATTCCCACCAATTACAAAAGGTCTGGCCCTCTTTGGGCCTCTAGGGTTCTCAATATTTTGAAGGCCTAATTCAGGAAGCCGGTCACCTGTTCAACAGAATGGGGATCTGACTCATTTGGTGTTGAATTGCATATCCAGGATGGACACCAGATTTGGGCTAGGCCCCCTCAGGTGAGAGTCACCCCAGGAATGGTCTTCACCATTCCTCCATCCTCCCAATCCTGGTCAACCACTGAACTCTGGATTGGGCATCCAGCTTTAGCAAGGTTTCTGCCTCTTCTCTGCGACCAGGGTTCTTTTAATTGCTACCTGGTTTCAAAGATGCCAGTCCCCATTTCTCCACCTCCTCCTACTCTATTTCTTGAAAAGACATATTTTGCCTGATCCCCATGGTAGGAGTTGTCCTCTAGGTGGATTGTCATTGCAGATATATGCAGTTTAATGTCAGATATGTCCCAACGTGGTCATCGAATAACAAAAGACTCTTGATTCCATTCATAGTGGTATGTTTATTGATACCAAGCCACTGCAGCATAGCAAAGCTAGATCTGAGGATTGTTACACAAGATACCTGAAGTTATTTCATCCCTTTCCCAAGCCCACCTCCCCTTAGCCAATTTCCCAAAGGTCCAATAAAATTCCGTGTCCTATGGCTTGGCAACAGTTCTGGGGTTTTGGCATTACTTTGTGGCCAATTGCCTTCTGCTTCCAAGCCAGGTGGCCTCCCTTCTGATGTCCCAGG
This sequence comes from Laticauda laticaudata, assembly GCA_004320025.1. Taxonomy (NCBI): domain Eukaryota; kingdom Metazoa; phylum Chordata; class Lepidosauria; order Squamata; family Elapidae; genus Laticauda; species Laticauda laticaudata. The sequence goes on from BHFT01020821.1 coordinate 10,764, forward strand.
TTGGCACATAGGATGGTCTGTTTCCTGTCTTTCCCCCTCCTGACAATTCCCCTCCCATTGTATATCATGTCAGGGTGGCATCAAAGTGAGCAGGGTTGCAGCGGAAAGATGGCAGCTCTGACAGGCTGCCACAAGAGGGGAATCAATCTATTTTCAAAAGCACTGGTAGGCAAAACAAGGAACAATGGATGGAAACTAATCAAAGAGAGAAGCAACATAGAACTAAGGAGAAACTTCCTCATGGTGAGAACAATGAACCAGTGGAATGGCTTGCCTTCAGAAATTGCTGTTGCTTCCTGACTGAAAACTTTTAAGAAGAGACTGGAAAGCCACTTTTCTGAAATGGTACAGGGTCTCCTGCTTGAGCAAGGGAATGGATTAGAAGAACTTTAAGGTCCCTCCCAACTTTTTCTGTGAGTGGTTTTATTAAACAAGGTACAATCATGCAGAATTGCAATCTTTTTAATAGCTCTCTCTAAATAATTTTACTTTAAAGATCCTATTCCAGCAATTTGAATTGAACATGAAAATACACTGAACACAAACACTTGTATAAATAATGGTCATGTAATCAGATCCCTCGGCCCCAACCAATATTGCATAGCTGTTAACATAACAGTGGAAAATTTTGAGCCATTTTCAAAGTAGCCCCATGCAATGCAGTAGACACATAAGAACATTTCCAACATTATGCAGTTATTGAAGGATCAGAATCAGAATAAAGCTGGAAGAGACCTTGAAGGTCTTCTGTTCCAACCCCCTGCTCAAGCAGGAGATTCTATACCATTTCAGACAAGTGACTGTCAGTCTCTTCTTAAAAACCTCCAGTGATGGAGTGCCTAATGATTTCTGAAGATAAGCTGCTTGAATGGTTAATTGTCCTCACTGTTAGGTAGTTTTTCCTTAGTTCCAGGTTGCTTCTCTCCTTTATCAGTTTCCATCCATTGTTTCTTGTACTGCCCTCTGGTGCTTTGGAAAATAAATTGACCCCCACCTTTTTGTGGCAGCCTCTCAAATACTGGAATAATACTATCATGTCCCTTCTAGTCCTTCTTTTCTCTAGATTAGCTAAATCCAAATCCTGCAACTGTTCTTCATATGTTTTAGTCTCCAGGTTTTTAATCATCTTAGTTGCTCTTCTTTGTACTTTTTCCAAAATCTCAACATCTTTTTTGCAATATGGTGACCAAAACTGGATGCAGTATTCCAGGTGTGGTCTTACTAAGGCTTTATAAAACAGTACTACGTACTAATACTTTATGTAGTTCTGATTCTATGTCTCTGTTTATACATCCAAGTGTCAGCACTGCAAGTAATACACCCATAGCAAACAGAACTCTGAGGCAGGTAGATTCCTCAAAGAACAGTTTTATTTGGAGATATCATATTGGCATAGACTAGTGAAAACCAACTCTGAGAGTTGTTGTGGTTTTCACCTAATTAAAAAATGTAAGTTTCCTTTTCCTCCAAACAATGTCACATTGTCCAATCTAGGTATTGCTTCTTTATTTATTGATTAACCCTTGGGCCATATCAAAGCGCAAAGTTTCAGAAACAAATTATTACTAAAATTTGATAAAAGCAATGTAAAATGGGATTGGATAAAATACAATTTAAAATGAAATTGGAATACAATATCATTTAAAATGAAATTGGAATAAAATACAGTCTAAAATGAAATTAGAATACAATACAATAATTTAAGATATAGATAAAATATGATAAAATTATATTAAATTATCTCCCCTGAGATCTACCCCAATCAGTCCCATATATGCAGATCTCAACTAAACCATTTTGCTTAAGTACGATGCTGTGCTAAATGTTATTTTCAGATTCTGGTCACACATAAGATAAATTGTTTTGATATAGGGTCATTCATTTGGGCCATTCATTTGGTATGTAGACTGAGGTATTTAATTAAAAAATGAAACTTTCCCTTTTCCCCAACAATAAGTCACATTATCCAATCTAGGTGCTAGCTAGTTGCCTGGGTACTTATCTCCTCCTCTCTCCATCCAGCTATTGGAATGCCCTTGGTTTACACGAGAAACTATTTTGTTTTGGCAACAAAAGTGCAGCTATCTCTACCCCCTCCCCACATCCCTCATCTCCTGTGTGGTAACACTGAAGCCTAAAAAAATTTCTTGGTGAGGCCAGCTTCAGGATTGTATTAGCTTTTTTGGCTGATGCCATATGCTGCTGGCTCATGTTTAAGTGATTATCCACTAAGACTCCAAGGTCTCTCTCACAGTTTCTGTTTTTGAGCCAGGTTTGTTGGTATATGGTTCCCAGCAGTATTAGTTCTTCAGAGGTAGTAAATCTGACCCAATTTTGGAAGTAACAGTAGATCTAAACCCAGAAAAGGAAGTAGATCTAAATCCAGAAAAATCTGAAGAACTCCCAGGTGATTGATTTGTTTCTTTAAGAATAAATAATTTACTTAACAATGCCTGACCATTTTTGCCACATGAAAACCATTCCAAGAGATCAGCTCACACTAAAGGTCCTGTCACACTGCCCAATGGATGCAAAACGTTTGTAAAAAGGACACAGCGGACAAGAAAAATGTTCCACCCGTTGTTCTCCGCTCTCAAAAGGGGCAAAAATTTGCATAAACAGAGCGGATAACACGGAAAGGAACGGACAGGGGGAGGACGCAGAGGGATGGAAGAGGGATTGCGGATGGGAAGCCTAGCGGATGGAAGCGGATGGAAGCGGATGGCACATCCTCTAGGCTGTCCGGGGGACCCAGCAAAGCAGATGCGGAACGGAGAAGAGAGCGGCATTGCAGAGCGGATGCCGAGTGGTATGAAGCAGATGCAGGCGGAGGTACACAGCGATTGAAGCGGATTGCAGAGCAGAAGCTAGCGGATGCCTAGCAGATGCTAGCATTTCACTGCGCATTGCGGGAGATGTATTGCGTCAGCCCCGTGATAAAAAGGGGAAGCCAGCCCCAAGCAGGTCACCATTAGAGGAAAGACTGCTTCCAGACACATCGGTACCTTGCCAGCCTGCCCTGCCTGCATGTGCCTGGCCTGCATGCCTTGCCTGCCAGCCTTCGCTGCAGCCTTGCTGCCTGCCTTGGTGCCTTGTCATCCTGCCAGCCTCCCGCTGCCAGCCTTGGTGGCCTGCCTGCCTGCATGCCAGCCTTTCTTGCAGCCTTCCTGCCAGCCAGCCTGCCAGCCTTGCTGCCAGCCTGCCAGCCTTGCTGCCTTGCTTGCCTTGCAGCCTCCCTGCCAGCCAGCAACCCACAACATGGGGAAGAAGAGAAAGCCTCAGCCATCTCGCTGCCAGCCCTGGCAAGAGGGACAGTGCCACCCTCCCCCCCCTAGCCTCACTCTGCTTCTGCTGGGCTTCTGTAGCATGTGGCTCGCTCTTCTGGGGCTGGGGCTTCTGCTGCTTCTGCTTTGGAGGACTGAGTGATGCTTGCTGTATGGCGGGTTGGTGCTCTGTCGGCTTACTCTGCTGATGCTGCTTTGGCGGTGGTGCTTCTGCTCGGTGCTTACTCTGCTGAGGCTGCTCTGGTGGTGGTGCTTCTGTAGTGCTTACTCTAGTGAAGCTGCTCCTTCGTTCTGCATGGTCCTTGCTGGTCCTGCTCGTGCTCCTTGGGTCTTGCTCATCCTGCTGAGTCGCTGCTTGTGTCCGGTCCTGCTCGTGCCTCCTGCTTGCTGCTGGCTGCTTGCTGGTGCTTACTCTGGCTGCTGTTGTCCTGGTCTGCTGGTTGCTGCGCTGCTTGCTGATGACGATTGAATCCTGCTGGTGCTGACTACTGCTGCTGATGATGATGATCATTCCTGCTGGTGTGGCTGTGTGCTGCTGCTGCTGCTGTGCTGGAGGGCAGCCCCTACAACCTGCGAAACCTCTGATGAGGGCCATTCATTGGTCCTGCCAAAGGGAGGGAAGAGGACATATGCTGGGGAATGGGAGAGGAGGCAATACTCCTCCATTTGAGGGAGGAAACACGAGGATGAGGTGCTTGGAGTGGCTGATAGAGAGATGACGTATCTATGGGAGAGGGACACGGCTCTACAGGACACCAAAGATCTCTCTCTTGGGGGTGGG
>BHFT01020823.1:0-10882 GCA_004320025.1 Laticauda laticaudata
GATCGCAATGGCTTTCTGTTTCTGGCCACACCTTTTTCCACCAGTTCAAAACTTGTGCCAGTTTTTGCCGTCTTTGGATTGTCTCTCTTGCAATGTCCTGACGTGGTTGTTTGGGTGAGGATTGGGCAATGTCTTCTATTATGCAAGAGTGAATGTGGTGGTGCAGGGTATCTTCCGTATCTGTTTAACGGGCAAAACGGCTTAGCAAATACGGCATCGTGCTGAGATGCATTTTTCCCGGGCGATGTTGAGGTGGAGTTATAGGGCAAGGAACTCAGACCACTTGTCATCTGGGGTGACAGTATGTTGGGGGGTGGCCTTGTTCCACGCCAGGATCCCTCAGTAGTGGTTTTATGGTTGGTGATGAGGGTGAAGTCCTACCGTATAAATCTCACGGTGAAACTGCTTCACGCCGGTTAACCACTCGGCAAGGCCCTCTTGACCACGAGCTGGGGCCTATCAATTTCTTCTGCCTTGATAGTGTTTCGAGAAGTAAGCAATCGGTGTTCTCTCCCGTCTGGCAGCGGTATGGTTATTAATACCGCTCCGGATGCCAATGGAGAGGGTCGGCAGTTACCATAGTGGATAACGGTTTCACTGTACTGGATGAGGACTGATTGTGAACGTGAAGGAAGATCTTTTATGTTCCGGAAGGCGGCCTCTTCCGCTTGCCCCAGGACCAAACAGACGTTCTTTGTCGAGTAACCTATGCAGAAGTTCCGCTGTTGTTTGCCTTCTATGGCCAAGACATTGTAGAAATTGATTAGTCCGCAGAAGCTTGTAATTCATCCTTATTTTGAGGGTCTTGGGGCTTCCTTTATTGCTTTTATTTTTTGTGGATTCCTTCTTTTGTCCACCAGTCAGATATCCCAGGAACGTCAACTTTTTTTTCAGTGCCTACTGGCACTTTTTTCTTTTTTAACTTTAAGTCCGCGCCTCCGCGCGCGTTTTTAAATTTTTTTGTAGGACTTCCCTGAGTCGCGCTTCTCAATTGTCTTTTTTGTCTTTGGCTGCTACCCAACACATCATCAAATATGGGCACGGTTCACATAGCTATGACTCCCTTAATTTCCTTGGCGTAAAACCCATTCCATTTACTCCTGCGGAAAAACCCCTGGTGCACACTGGACTCGCCGTCCGAATTGGAGGCCTTTTGCACTGGAAAGCTCCCTTGTGGGTTCAACGATAGTTTGCACTTCCGCAGTCCCTCCGCATCAACGGGCAGCTGTTCTGATATGCTTCCCCAGGTCGAGAGCTTCGTTCAAAGATTTTCCTCCCGAGTGAGTGTAGGGGTGCTGTACCTTACCGGGATTGGGTATGCACTGATTTGTTGCAGGTGCATTGTTGTGGTTGCTTTTATAAAATAGTCCCCCGCCCCACATACTCACTGGGACGCACCATCGGTTTTGATTGGGGTGGACTATTGGGGGTCTCCCAGCAGCCTGGCTATTGGTTCCAGGACCGCCATTGTGCGATGACTTAATTAATTGTTCGTGGGCTTTTTTTTTTTTTTGGCTTGCAAGTGCGAATGGACTCGGTCTTGGGTTTGAGACGGATTGGGGGCAATATTTGGGGTTAGGTAATGCATAATTGGGTGAGCTTCTTGGTACTTGCCATAATTGTCATTGAAACTTCTTCTTTCTGGATTCCTGTTCATAGCAGCTCCTCTTTGCCCAGTCCTGTTCCCCTCGACATGTTGTTGCCGGCGTCAACCCCTCGATTCCCCTAATGGTGCGACATTCCAGAGACCCAGCAAAGGCTTTGGGTGGGTCTCTGTCCGACAATCAGTGAGCGGGAAGTATTTTCCTAACTTCTATGCCTTTTGAAAGGTCACATGGAAGTCTCCAATTCCTTTACCGGGGATTCCTGTTCCCCTGATAGTCTTTAAAGGGAGTTCTGGTTTCCCAGCTCTTGTTTCTGTAAGCTGGGCACGGTAACCTTTATCGTGTCCCAGGAACCATGGAGAGGTATGATTTCCGGAGTCCACCTACCATTTCTGCATGGCCTGCCTTCGATGCTGACCTGCGCCCGTTGTACTTTTCTTGTGTCGAGTTGTCTGGGAAATGGCGATTTGTGACTGTTGATTGGGTTCCTTCCCTTATCCTAGGTTTCCGCGTGAGGGGGCCGTTGCTTTTCGGGTTCCGCGGTTTCATTTGGTTCTCTGCTGAATTTTCTGTGTCTCGGTTTCTTTTTGGGGGGGCACCGTGTTGTCCATGTTGTCTTGGGGCTGGTAGGTTCCGTTTATTTTTTTATATTGCAGCAGACCCTGGCGATAATGCCCCGGTTTCTTTCCTCCTTCCCTCTCTCTTTCTCTTCACAGTAAACGACGACAAATGGCTTCAATGAACCCAGCATTCAGAACCGCGGGTGGTCACCCACGCGGGGTGCGGTAACTTAGCGCACGCGTTGGGACACCGAATGTTGACTTCCTCCGGCCAGTCCCCTCGCCCTGCTCCACTTTGCGATCTGTGGGGATCTCCTCTTCCTCATCACGTCCGGCCTCCGTGTTGGTGATAGTCGACGTCCTTGGCAGTGGTGCACGCTCGTTGTTGCTTTTTGACCAGTTTCCAGTTTTAGTTTTCTTTCTCGGGAGAATAATGGTGTGGTTCCAAATGCCCCGTTGGCCGATCCCTTGCTTCATTCATTTGTCGCAATCTTTGGCGCCACTGATTTTCTCTCTCTTTTCGTGCCTTGGCTGCCTGTGGCTTCAGCAAATGGCTTCGGTAAATGTATATGTCTTCGAGCCAGTTAGCCTGCTCTGGAGTACAGACAGGGGTTTGTCTTGAAACCGAGGACCACGTGGTCCCTTCAGAGCCTCGCATGTTTTGAAAAGCGCCTGCACCTCCAATTGTTTTCCTTCACTGGCTGGCCATGGAAATCTCAATGCTTGTTTCTTCCTCTGGTCCTTTGAATTCTGACGGTAGAATTTCGTGTGTCGCCGGATCAGACTTGGCAACGACTGGGGCAATAGTGGTTCCAAAAGTATGCGGCGCGATATAGATCTGCCAAAGCCATCTCTTCCTTCCGTCTTCCCTGGCTGGCCAAGCGCTTTGGGCCATCTTGAATATGGCTGGCCCACAAATGGGTCAGGAACAACAGCTCTCTTTCCGGTGGTTGTTTTTTCTATTCCTCTTTTTAGAATTGTGGGCTTCTCCCCGGGAAGCCATCGAGAAATCTAATATCCGATGTAAGATCCCCAGTCCTATGGTTGCTGGCGACAATGGTTCGGGTGGCGGTTGTCGTCGGCCATGTCTCGTCGATGTTTTAGCCTCGGTTGCCATGTGCCCTCACGACTGGTCTCTTTGTCTCAGGATCCCACCCCTCCGTCGCCAGTGTAGAAGCGTGGGAAGACTGGAGACCAGCGACTCAGCTCTTTTATTCAAAGGTATAGAAAGATTCTGTGTTGGACCTGCGAGCCGCTGCACAGCTCTTCTTATGGAGCTTGCCAGCGGCTCTTACCCAGTGACAATGAGTTTCCTGAATCTTCCGCCACTGATCGGATGCGTCCAATCACTGGGAGATTTCCTTAGCTTGACCCCAATCATGTCGTGCGTGTGCGTTTCGGCCAATCACAGTGCAGTCCGTTTCAGCCAATCAGGTTAGGGTATTACAAGAATGTTAATATGGAACAGTGATGGTAGTAGTACGCGCATATAAGTTTACTATCTGTAAGAACTGGATGAAAATGTGTAGGAAACTCAAAGTTTCACTCAAAGACCTTCAAATACTTCTTTTTTAAAAAAGCATACTTCACAACTCAGAATGCTGCAATAGTTTCCCCTATACATGTGTTTCATTGTTGCAGCATAGTGGAAAATTGAAAATAACATCTAATCTGCTGGAGAAAGCACTTCCAAATGTCTACTGTATTTTTGGTTCATGCTCTAATCCATCATCCTGTCAGAGAAAGAGAAAATCATTATCCAAAAAAGGGGAGGGGAATTTACCCCTTCACCCCCTTGGACTCTATCATATTAAAACACACACGCAAAAAGTGTCCAATCCCCTGATATTCCTCACATAGAAAACAAAAAATGACTTTCATCCTGCCTTAAAATCTGTGGAGCTCCAAAACATTTGCAGGAATGCAAAAATGGAGCCTATTGCAAGAGATGGTCCAGGTAAGCAGCTCTCACTGCTTGCCTAGATGGTTGCTGAAAAGTAATTGAGTTATCTAAGCAGTAAACCATGAATAGAGCTGCATCCTCAGATAAAGTCCAGTTTTGGGTGATTTGGAGCAACATCGAAAAAGAGAAGAAAAGAGATTGGTTGCATACAACAAATACTGCATATGTTAATTTCCAGAGATTTTGTTTTATTTGTGATGAAACTGGAATTTCAGCAAAAGACAATTCTAATCCTTTCTAGGAAATAAGAGAAATAACAGAACAATAGAGTTGGAAGGGGCCTTGGGGGTCTTCTAGTCCAACCCCCTGCACAAGCATGAGACCCTATATCATTCTGGACAAATGGCTGCACAAACTCTTCTTAAAAATCTCCACAACTTCTGGAGCAAGTTGTTCCACTGATAAATTATTAGGTCAGGACATTTCTCCTTAGTTCTAGGTTGCTTCTCTCCTTGATTGGTTTCCAACCGTTGCTTCTTGTCCTGCCCTCAAATGCTTTGGAGAATAACCTGAATCCCTCCTCTTTGAGACAGCCCTTCCAATATTGGAACACTGCTATCATACCAGTCCTAGTCTAGGATCTAGTCTGGTGTTTTTCAAATTTGGCTGGCTGGGGCATTCTGGAAGTTGAAGTCCACATACCTTAAAGGTGCCAAATTTGGGGAACACACATGTAGTGCATTTGTCCAAGTTGTTTCTATGGGGAATTATTCATGATACATGAGTGGCTTTGGGGGTAGGGGAAAGAAAATATTTGGCTATCCTCACAGCAGTGCAGGTGGTGGAATGAAAACTTCCTGCAATTTTTTTTTTACCGGTCCCCTCCCTCAACTGCACGTTCCACATTGTTTTCATAGTTAGATGAAGACCTCAAATTTTCCAAGATGTTTGCTTGATGCAATTTTTTTAATACAAAGTTAAAATGGCCATGGACTCTTGTACCCAGTAAGATGTTCTCTGTACAATGCTGAAACAAATTTCTCCACTCTTCTCTGGGTCAATATGATGTGAGAGGAAAAAGGAAGTCCTTTCACTTCTGATTGCAACAGTCTCTACAAATACATCGCCTGCTCCTCCTCCTTCAGTTTCCTCTTTACCCTACCCAGCTGAAAGAGCATGTGTGCTATCAAGGTGATATTTTGCTTTATAGCCTGCCCGATTACTTAAGCATTATTTATTTATCACTACAATTTTTATTTTAATTGCCTGAACGCTACCTTTTAGATTTAGAACATTGTGGGAAAGGTAGAGCAGAAGGGATTTTGGTTAATGAAAGAGATGAACAATAAGAGATGACCTCTTTCTGATTTAAAAAGTCACAGATAGTTATTATTTTCTCGGCCCGGAAGACTGAGCCTCCACAAATTAAAAGGTGGCACTGAGGGCTGAGAGGATGGTAGACACCATCAAATTAAAGGCAGAGCCCTTAATCCAGATTTACTACACAGATGCCCACTGGAAGCACCAGATCATCTTCCTTTGGGACTGTAAAACATTTCATCTCATGCTTACATTCTGTTGATTACAAGAAACCCAACTGGGTACTTCAAATAAAATACTTGCTTGACTGAAAGGCATCTTCCTATGGCATCTTCCATCAAAGACTTTATCCCGAGCAGGCAAGCTGAGAGCTTGACAACTCCATCTCTTTTCCAACATTGCAAAACTAGACAGCTTCCCCCCACCCTTCCTCTTGAGTACTTTAAATAGAGATAATACCTGATTGTAGGTAGACCAAACTGAGAGATGTTGCGGAGCTATTTGAAAAAGGAAAGCCCACAAGTGTGTCAAAGTCAGCAACAGAGATGCAGAGTGAGTGGCCAACCTGCACTCTTAGTGATGTAACCCCAGGAGAGGCTAGATATCAGGCTAAACTGCAGCCACCAGAACATGTGCAAGATATAATTGGCAGGATTGTTGATTTCTCAAATTAAAGATCTATAAATTAATAACAGAGAATGTTTCATGTTGTTTTCCATAGTGCATATACATATGCATAAACACACACACAAACACACAGCTTATATACATACATGTCTAAGAGCCCTGATGGCACAGTGGTTAGAATACAGTTTGCAGACTTACTCTGCCCACATCCGAGGACTTCGATCCTGACCGGCTCAAGGTTGACTCAGACTTCCATCCTTCCAAGGTGGGCAAAATGAGGACCCAGATTGTTGGGGGCAAATTGCTTGACTCTGTAAACTGCTTAGAGAGGTCTATAAAGCACTATGAAGGGGTATATAAGTCTAAGTGCTATATATCATTGTACAGTTAAAAAACTATTTCATTTCTTCTGCTTCTGAACTCAGATGTGAAAAATCACACTTCCTCAAGCACTTTGCTAGTTCAACCACCAAAAGAGCATCTGTGCCCAGGGTTGGAGAATGTTGCAAGTCAGCCATTAATAAATATGCCCCTAAGAAAGGAACCTAACTCAAAAGCTGCAGCCTTGAGTGAGGCTTGATTACCTGATTCAGGTAGTCAAAATTATGTTGAGTAGGACTTGATTCTTTCTCCCCCAGAAACATTCTGCAAGAAGAAACTAAGGCCATTTTGCAAAAGACCAGTATAGGTCACTTTAAGGAAAGTGCTATCGAACTGGATTATGAATATGTGTCCATTGGCTTAGATACTGGGAAATACAGTGAAAACATAGGCTTCTTCATCCAGATTTCACTTTATTATCAAGCTATGATGGTAGCCCAGACCATGTGCATAATGAGACTCTCTTCTCTCAGAGACTTTGTCTCTTCCACATCAAGCCCCCATGCTCAGTAGCTCATCTCTCTTAGACATCAGCAGTCTCCCTGATTTGCTTCTCACCTTTGGGCACAATTCTCCTGGACCTTGAAATACATTGAAGAATCTATGACCTAATATAATTTGCCTTTAGAAGTGCTATCATGCTATAATCCTACCACTTGGAACTTGCTATCATCCCTTCGAACAAGTAGATTAATTATTCAGAAAAACCGCAGCTCACATCTCAGCAAATGTAAGCAGACAGTTCTGGACAAAAAGCATAAAAAGGTACACTCTTCTGCATGCTTACAATGCAGCCAAAGGTGACAATAGTCTGGTGATATTCCTATTCTTGTTCTTGATTATCACAGTTATGTTCTCTTCTGTTTCATCCGAGTCAGAGGCTGAGGGGCCTAATCTGATGTGTTGTCAGCTTGGGAATTGGCAAGCAATCAATCACCTGAAGTAGAGCAAAGAGACCATCAACAGAGCAGGAGAAGGCAGACTCAGATCACAAGGGGCCAGGTTCATACATGACACCCAGATCCAAGACACTTTCCCAATTTTGAAGGGCAGAACAATGGTGATCCGGCCTATCTGAATTCTGCCCACAGCGGAGGTTACTTTGAAGGAGCTACCAGGTCTTGCTCTCTGTTGAAAACTACCCTGCAATCTCAGTTCTGCATGCCTGTATCCTTATACTTTGCTCCCAGACTCTAGGTTTAAAACTCAGAAGAGCTTATAGAAGTCTCTTGTGTCTGAAATCTAGATGGACAGACCACTCTGGTTTCTCTGCTGTTGCTTCTTCCTATTTTTATGCTTTTGACTTTACACCTCTTATATCTGCCTCTTACTACTGACTCCAGTTCTGGATCCTGAAGTGTCAGGTTGGCTATGACCTAATTACCAGGCAGACCTTACCTTCCCATAATTCCTCTTGAACTATGTGTGCTACAGCCCAATAATAAAACCAGTTGTAACTTACTATTGTTTGCTCACATCAGACATGTCACTAGAAGGCAAAATCACGAAACTCCATCTCACTTACTTTGGCCATTTCTTGAAGGGTAATTCACTGGAGAAAGCAATTATGCTTAGAAGAGTTAGCGGTAAAGGGAACCCAGGGTGCCAAAGAACATGGTAGCTGGGCACCATCAAAGTTATGCCAAAGCATAGAAAACTTAAGTAGTGCAAGATCAGAAGATGTGGAGAGACTTGGTCCATAGAATCAGTAAGAGTCAGACGCGACTGGATAGATATCATCATGTTGCTCAGATTAGGGCAATTATTTCCATCATCGCTGTCCAACTACACTTGTCTGATAGGTACTATATCAAAACCCAATCTTGCTTTTTATTTTTATTACACAATATATTCTGCTTTGGGGAGTTTAATGTTCCTTGTTGCAGTTATCCAGTTGTAGAAAGCCCCCCCCCCCTGAGAAGACTGAAATATTTGGGGGGATATTAAAAAGGCAGGATAGAATATTTATCCTAAAGGAGAAATGAAAAAATCTTAAGGGAGGCAGAAACCAACCCCAGTTTCCCTTCCCCAAGCAGAAACTGAGGAGGCCAGCTTTTAAAAATGCAGATTTGGTGATCCATTAAGAAAGACTGGGTCAGACAGAAACTTCAGATAAACAACAAGCCAAAGGTTGACAAGGTTAACTCACATAAATACCTAGGATTTCCATTTCCCCTTTTGCCTATAGAGCCAGTCATGAACACTACGTGACCCCATAAGAATCCAGAAGGTATAAAAATCCACCCACTCTCAATTCCATTTTGTCAGCTATACCAGAACCACAAACACTGGTGGTTCTTTTCATCAATAAATGGACCTTCTTTCCAATTAGCCTTCAGCCTCCATTTTATTTCCAGTGTCTTTCTCCCAGCTTGGAACAGAACTAGATGGATTTTCCTTCCAATATGGTGCTTTGTAAAAAAAACTTAAAAAAAAAAAATCCACTGATGTTTGCTCATGTCCTTGTTGGTCCCAGCTACAAACATCCAGAACATTAATATGCATGTTTGACAAGGCTTGTCTTACCAAACCTAGAAAGTTTTTATAAATGCTCTTTCAGACTAACGACCCACTATGCTGCTGCTTGAGGCTCCACAGCCAGCTCATTTTCCTTAGAGAACTCTGCAAAGGCACAAGTAGCCTCCTCATTAGTACCCTTGGAGAGACAGGATGAAGTCAATCTTCACTTTAAACATTTGGGTGAAATGGAGGTGGGGAGAGAGGGAGGGGAAGTTTCTCAGTCCAGCCAACAGACTGCAAACTGTTCTCAGGGCTGGGACTCCCTTCCCTGCAGCTGGGGAAGGTGGTAGGAGAATATGCCTAACCTCAATTATTATAAATTGCCCTGTCAGAAAGACGGGGTGTGTGCAGAGGAGAAAGCAGTAGCTTAAACATGAAATCAGGCCGGAGGCATTTGTCACAATGAAATTAAAGAGATGAGAAGCTGGAAGCAAACGGCTTGTCGAAGCAGCCACCAATTTGGCTCACTTGAAAGAGCAAGCATCAAAATGTAAAGACAGCTAATTGCCACTGTAAATTCTTTGATGAAAAGAGGCTCCTCTCTGTGGGGGTTACTGCTCAGTTTCCTGTGACCATCTCACCGTCTCTAACCTTATTAGCATCTAGTTTTCAATACAGTGAGCTTTTTGTGGGATAGCTATGCCACTTCTATTCAAATACAACCAGCAGGGGCTAACAAGAGGCAAAGCATCTGGTAAGAGACAGATGTATACATACACTGATTTTTTTCCAAACTAAAATTTGGACCCTGGAACATTCACAGGCTTTGGTATCATGGTACCCCATTGTTTCATGTAGCAATCATAGCTAAGAAAGAATTTGGGTTCCTATCTGGGGAACCAATTTCATTACATGTTTTTTAATCATTACGATAACCAATTCCATACGTATCTTCCAGTGGTGGGATTCAAATTTTTTTACTACCGGTTCTGTGGCTGTGGCTTGGTGGGCGTGGGAGGGGAAGGATACTGCAAAACCCCATTCCCTCCCCACCCCACTAACCTGTTTTCCAGTTCCATTCTCCTGTGCAGGGCAACAAAAGAAGACCTAGCCAATCAGCTGGGACTCAGGAGGCAGAGCATAGATGGGGTGCGGCCAGTCAGAGGTGGTTTTTGCTGGTTCTCCAAACTCAAAATTTCCACTACCGGTTCTCCACAACTGGTCAGAACCTGCTCAATACCACCTCTGATATCTTCTGGATTCAGCTTGAGTATAACATTCTCTTGCAGGAGAGATCAACCTCTTTCTACCTGAGTTTATAGGACAATAGATGATGTGCAGAAATTCAGAAATCATTTTTTCCCATATGGAAAATTTTTCCCGCAGATGTGTTAGACCATCTATAATTTCCAGAGAGCTGTGAGAGATGCTGAGTGAGGATTAATGATTTCTTTGTGTTACAATATTTCAAGTACCATTTGTTCCTCAGGAACGTACAAAGGCAAAGATGAGGAGACTGTTATATGCTATTCAGGACAGAAGACAAGGAGAATTATTACATTTGCACCGACAAATTTTATCTAATTAAAGATTTCTTTTTTAAAAAAGAGGAAGATAAAACATACAAATTATATAAAATACATAAAAATCTTTAGAAAGACATCAAAGAGAAAACTAAAAGTGCAAGAAAGTAAAAGAAAATAGAAAAGAAAGGAAAAAAGGTACAAAGAAACTAGTTTCCAATCTTCTTTACAGCAGTTATAAATGCTACCATAAATTTACCGCTTATTCTTGGTGACTTGCTTCTTTCTATAATCTGCACATACATTTATTGTAACTCTCAGGATGTTATACTTTATGACAATCAGGATTTTATAAACAAAACAAAACAGCCTGCAGCTTTAGAATGATTTGAGATTTCACTTCAAGCACCTGATCATCACAATACAGTTTTTAAAGCCCCTGTCACACTGCACCAACGGATGCAAAGAGGATGTAAAACGGACAAAAAAGCTTGCCATCCGTTG
>BHFT01020824.1:0-20899 GCA_004320025.1 Laticauda laticaudata
GGCTTCTCTGATTATTCTGTTATTGATTATTCTTTTGTTTATTGATTGTTGATTATTCTGTTGTTTGCCAAAACCGAACCCTTCAACAACAGAATAATCAGTCTAACTGAGATAAGAAAATAGAGAATGGGGCTATTTTAACAATAACATTTTCAAATTAAACAGTGTTTTAGATGAAATGTATCAAAATGGACAGCTGTGTTACGATATTATTTTTGGGGTAAGTTATGAGATTCAATTTCTGAAACTGTTTGATAAGACTTGGAAAATCTGGAGGACTTTTAACTTATCACTGGAACACAGCTTATCAGTAAATGTTATTCATCTAATTTCCAAAGATAGGAGACAGACATATTCAGTAAACTGTAAAAAAAAAAAACCACAATAGGTGAGATTAGAAACCTCTATAATTCAATTCTATGTGTAGACCTTAAGCAGTTATGAAAGGATATAAACAAGCAAGAATATAAGCAAGAAAGTTTTTTGCACATAACTTTTTAGGATTAAGGATTCTGGTAGGTCAATAGGACATAAAGATGGAAGTCACTGAAAATAGCCATTCTACACGGGCAAAAGGCTTTTGTTAGTCCTCTGTACATTCCAGTATCTGTGCTTACAATTGCTGAAAAGATCTCAAAAGAAGCTATTAATATATTGGGGGGTGGACTCTATTTATAGCCATTGGGGATGGACTCTATTTATAGACATTCTTACAACTGGAAAAAAAACTATTGTTAGTGGAGACATTTTGGGTGATAACATCGATATATGTTTATATTCTAATCCTATAGAAACAGTGAAATAGCTGACATCTTGCCAGTTGATCTTTCTTCCTTCCTCCCACCCTCCCCATTCTATGAAGAAATGTCATTGTTTTCTCATATGGGACATCAATATGAAAACAGGAAGCCTTTAATCAAAATGTAAATTTGGTTATTGCTGTTATGTTCTCATATTAACTTCTATATTTATTTATACTCTTTCTCTCAGGTAGTCTAGAGGTAATAGCAGTCCTGTATACAGATAGCGGTTTAGTTAAATACAACAGGAACATCATGTTTTTAACTTCTTTGTTCAAGAAAAGAAAAGTTTGCATGTTCATCATTCTTCAAACATGGCAATATGCCCTAAATAATAAATGACTATTTGCACACAAATAAATAAATAAATTCCATTTCTCACTTTGTGTTCCTTAAAAGAAAAAAGAAAGGAAAAAATACAACAATGAAAGTCTGAATATAAATGGTGCTCTTGCTGAATTTAATACAGTGAACATAATATTCATCATTTCATTTTATCCTAATAATCATAAAAATCAACATTCAAATTGATACACTGCTGACCTTTATTTATTTTTGTTTTTAAAAAAGCAACATTTCTAACAATAAACAAGTAAATGTCTTGTACTACATTAGAATCATTTTCTTGCCAGGGAATAATCTCTCCCTTCTTTATGGACAGCGTTAAAAGTGAGAATCCAGGAAATGAGCAACTAAAATCCATGGGCAAGGTAATGATCTTTGAAAATATTTTCTAATGAGTAATTTGTGGCTCGGTGGATTTCAAGAGATTATTGGTTTTTGAAATGGATTCTATCAACTAAGGAGATAATGAAAATCATTAGTGCTAGGATATAAGAAAGAAAGGAGGAAGAGATTTGCTTGGAGAGTATTGAGCAACTCTTTGTTTCTTCCTGTGAGTTAGAAAATGCCTTTCCCCAAATTGATTGACAGTGTTTGGTGGAGATTTGGTGATGGAAAACCTCATATTTCTAAAAGCACAAACAATTCTTACTTCCAAAGGTGCTTTTTTTTTTTTTACAAGAAGCAACTGGACTTTCTGGTTTTTCTTTGAAGATGTTTTGCTTCTCATCCAAGAAGCTTCTTCAGCTCTAACTAGATGGTGGGAAGAAGCTGAAGAAGCTTCTTGGATGAGAAGCAAAATGTCTTCAAAGAAAAAACAAAATCCAATTGCCCCTCAAAAAAAAGCACCTTTGGGACAACCATGACCTGGGTGACTGAGAACCTCCTTAGACAATTCCTCTTCCTTCATATCTCCAGCAAACAACATGTTGCAATTGGACTTTGTTGAGTGTACTGATTGTTGACATCAAGATTCCTTGAATGAATTCAACCCTTCTCATAACTGTGATTGAGATTCAGAGACTCAATAAGGATGTCACAACCTTTCCTAACATTTCCACAAGTGGAGAAGCTGTGCCAAAGAGCCAAAGAGAGACACAGTCATTCTTGACCACAAGACTGGATTGTTATTGTACTTTTTCATAGGAACATCTACCTTACATAGAGTCTATTGGACTGATGGTATTAAATATATTTATTTAATTCCATTTAATTTCAATGATATCTAAAGTATACCTCATCATCATCTTTCCAGCATTATTCTTGCCAGCACAGGGACCATATATTGGATTGATGAATACCATCTTTAAAATGAAGGCAAATGTACATGTCTCAGGATAATGTTGCAGGAGCCAATCTGGGTCAGTCATCAGAACCAGAGGTTTAGTCTTTTGAGTTTTTGGATTTGTTGGATGGACAAGACCTTTTAGACAACTCTCACTCTGTCAAGAACCTTGGAATTCTCATCTCTGATTATCTAAGTGCTAGATCCCACTGTAATAACATTGCCAAAAAGGCATTAAGAGTTGTTAACCTAATCCCACAAAGCTTTTTCTCTGGTAATATTGTACTTCTAACTACAGCATACAAAACATTTGCTAGAACAATTCTTGAACACAGCTCATCTGTCCAGAATCCACAGTGCATATTGGACATGAATACAATCAAGAGAGTCCACAAATATTTCATGAGAAGAGTCCTCCACTCCTCTACTTGCAACAGAATACTCCACAGTATGCCTCCAGACTTGAAATTTTAGGCTTAGGTAACTTAGAACTATGCCGCCTTTGGTCTGACCTTAGCATAGTCCATAAAATTATCCATTACAATGTCCTACCTGTCAATGACTACTTCCGCCTCAACTTCAACATCACAGAAGCACACAACAGATACAAATTCAGGGTAAACTGCACAAAACTCGATTGCAGGAAATACAACTTCAGCAACAAAGTGGTCAATGCTTCCTGACTCTGTGGTTTCTTCCATAACCCCAAACACTTTAACCTCAGACTGTCTACTGTTGACCTCACCCCATTCCTAAGAGGGGGCATGCATAAGTGCACCAATGTGCCTACCTCCCTGTCCTAATACTTTTATTCATATCTATTCATGTATCAATAATCATGTTTATACTTATATTTACAAGGGCTATTCACAAAATAGATTACGTTTTGCGATAGAAAAAAAACAAAGTGTAGGAATTTTTTTTTATTATATACACTTGAAAATGCGACACTTGAAATGACAACTAATACTATTTTTAACGATATTCACTGTATAAATTTGAGGCACGTATACATGCGAGGTGAACACAAGCTTTATTAATTCCATTTGTCATAAAATTGCAGCCACTGAGATTTGAGCCAGTCAGTCACGCGCTCCCGTCGCTTGGTTTGCAAAAATTGGGGCTGGTAGGGCAGATGAGGAAAAATCATCCCACTTGAAAGCATCTCAGCAGAACTTCCTCCAGTGGGATTTGCTTTTGTTGTGGTTGGGCATTGTAATAAAAACAATTTTTTTAAGAGCTTATTAACCTTTCCTCCATACCGCTTGTTCTAATTGCTTTTCTAGTTTGTTGCAACGTTTCAGCAATACTGCCAGCGAAAGCTATCAAAATTTTTGGCACCAAGTTTCCAAAAGAAAATAATCATAAGAAGCACACCTTGGCCTATCCCAAAAAACAGTCACCGATAATCTTTTCTTGCAGAGAAGTGTTTGGAAAACATTTTCTGGTTTTTGGGGGGAATTTGTGTGCCACCACTCCATAGAGATTGGCAATTTGGTCTTGCTGTTCAACGATGTTTGCCACCCACCATAGTCCTCGTCTCCAGTTAACGATTTCAATCAAGAAAGTGAATTCTCCATCTTTTGTCCGTTAAGAGTTACAGAAATGTCAATGAATGCGGCCACAATAAACGCCTGACTCTTTGGTTTTTCTTAGGATTTTGTGGGATTTTTGGGCACCCACCTTGCAACAAAAGTTTGTTGTAGCCGTAGCTTTTGTTGTAACCAAATTTCATGCACAGCTAAACTGCGTGAAAATTTGGTGGAAAACTAAACGGAAATTTGCTGAAACACGGCAGTTTTCACGAGAATGCTGGTCATCGACTTTTGCACCCAGTCTATCAGTCACAATGTCGGTCGAACGCACTATCCGCCTGTCATCATGAAATGTTTAGTTTGTCCATTTTTAAACGTTAATGCACTCATTGGTGCACTCCAACCTTCAGTTGATGATTTTTGTCCCCATACACTTCACACAGTTGCTGAAAATTTCAATCAATTTATGGTTTTTTGCCAACAAAAACCTTATCACCAATCGCACTCACAACTTGCGGGATTTCAATTGCAGCACCGACATTTTCAGAACATTTAGTTTTTTTTTACGCAGCACACATTTCAAACATTTGCTGTGAAATAACGGGCAACGATATGAACCTCCCACTAGCATGACTAGATGCAGATTAAGCGACGGACGCACAGACCAAAGATGGCCACGCTAGCTCCGCTCCTTCTTGCTACAGACGGAAATGTAATCAATTTTGTGGATAGCCCTCATATTATCAAATGCATGCTTGGCAAAACAAACAAACAAACAAACAAACTTCTCTCTACTGAAATATGGTACACAATTGTGCAGGGGTGTACAGAAAACCATCTTAAATGCAACATCCCATTCATGTTTGCATTTTGACAGAGATGGCTATAGATCCCAGAGTTGCACCCCCCAAAAATCTGACAAACTGGCCTGGCAGGTGAGCAGTATCCACTAGGAGTAGCAGACCTCATTGTCATAAGTATATTGCCTTTTGGTGCAGTAAAATCACCCCATTTAGTAAGTATAAATATAAATACAAGTATAAGAAGCTATTTCACGGTTGGAAAGAAAACAGGTTGCATCAACAAACTGGTTTACAATAAATTTTCTGCAAAACAAGTTCTCTCCCATCTTTAAAGTTCACAGCCAGATTAAAAGAGCTTGAAGGACCCAGTTCAATTAAATATTTGTCATGTGAACTATTTGTGTCTGTATATGTTTGGATACACATCAAATGCATGGAAAAGTAGCACTTTGGCTGTACCAGATTAATTTATCTCTCTTGTAGAAGAGAAAGGAGTAACTCTAATTCCAAAATCAACAGATGCCAGGGCAAGAAGCAATAGATAGAAACTAATCAAAGAGAGAAGCAACCTAGAACTAAGGAGAAATTTCCTGACAATAAGAACAGTCAACCAGTGGAATGGCTTGCCTTCAAAAGTTCTGGGTGCTCCATCACTGGAAGCTTTTAAGAAGAAATTGGACAGCCATTTGTCCCATTTGTGACCATTTGTCACCCCATTCCTAAGAGGCATGTAAGGGGCATGCATAAGTGCACCATCGTGCCTCCTGTCCCTGTCCTAATGTCCCCATTTAATCATACCTATTTTCTGTATTCTTACTGATGTTTATACTTATACCTATTATCTTGTAAGTGATTGACAAATCAAATCAAATCAATCAATCAATCAATCAGTCAATGCTATAAGGTCTCCTACTTGAGCAGGGGGCTGGACTAGAAAACCTCCGAAGTCCCTTCCAACTATATTATTCTATATTATGTATATGCTAACACTCTAGGTGCAGGGAGTACTTTGTTAAAGATATGAAGTTAAACTATGTTTATTACCTTATTGCAATATAAGAAATACATTTAACTAAATAAATTATCTGTGTCTTCTATCACAAGTAGAATACATTATAACATTTTCCTCACTTTGTCTCTCCCTCTCTCTCCCTCCCAAATTAGGTTCTGTGCATAATTCTTAAAGTTCAGATAAATTCCAATAATGAATTGAAAATCAAACTGTTTCTGAGTACATCAAAATCAGGAAGCATATTTTTTTTTTCCTTCTTCCTCCTCAATTTTAACAAAAAATGTTCATCTCCAGAAATATCTCTGAAAGGTCTTGGGTCAAGAATAGTCATTTAGGGAAAATGCTTTAAATAGGAATCTAAATATAATTTCCAAACAGAAATAAATGAGTGTGGCAAATTACTGAAAATAGTAAATGAATCAAGTCTTTTTCAAAGGCTCTTAATTGGGTATTCATTAAGACTAAAACAGTTTTTTTTTCTGATTTTGCAAATGTGAACTGAACATATGAAAAGTCAAAAGCATATAAAAATGTATTACAACCCTTGAATCTATAAGTGTCTGATAATAAATTTAGATTTTATGTTGTTTATATGACTAGTATTCAAGGAAGCATAGAAGAATACATTTCATTGTTTGCTCTAAGCATATCCATGCTTAAAGGTATTTCTAAACAGAACATGATTCATAGAGAACATTCACATACACTTGTTGTTTTAACCATTTAGTTATGTCTGATTCTTTGTAACTTTATTGGCAAGTGCTCTCCATGCTACCCTGCCAAGAACAGCTTATTTCATTTGTTGGATATTCAATTTTATATCAGATTTGATCTTATCAAGCCAGAATGTTCTTTGCTTGCCCTTCTTCTTGTTCCACTAACCATTCCTAGGATCATTTATTTCTTCAATGAATTTCCATACATGAAATGGCCAAAATAAATCAGATGTCTTATGATTTTAGTCTTATGATTTTAGCTTCTTGTGATATGTCTGGTTTTATACGATTTAACAACTCTCTGTTGCTAACTCTGGCTGTCAATGGTATACACAATAATTTATATCAGCACCACATTTCAATTCTTCTTCGATCAGCCATTCTTTCCGTTCAACTCTCACACCCATACATCATTATAAGGAAGACTATTGCTCTAACTAGCCTACTTTTTGTATTTATATCATTTCCACTTAAAGACTCCTAATATTATAATAATCATTGACTAAGAAGGTGATACAATATTGGAGGTATATTCACAATTAACATTTCAAGATGGACAAATCTCTCAGTTTGTCCACACTGATTTTCCTCAGTTTTATAATTGTATCATTTCTTCGATCACTCCATTTCGTTTATATCCAATTCTTATCTGCAGTTTTGTTTCCATGTTCTCTGAATTTTGAAAGCAACTTTCCTGCCTTCTTAATACAGCATTTAATTTAATATATGCAAGTTGGTGCACTGTTGATATTATATACATCATATGTAAGAAGTGAAGATCTATACTGCAAAATTGGGAGAAGTAAACCTATATCTCCAATTTTATTTTGATCCAGAAAGTATAGATTCATAAATTGAATGGATTTCAATTCCATTCCTACTGGGAAGAAAGACAGACTGAAAATAGTAGCCAGGTTGTATTGATGGCTTACTCCATGTGATCAAGTTTCATATTTGTTCCTTGCATAGATTTTATAAATTATAACACAATAGCTGAAAAATTGTGTATAAATCTCATTCTTTTCCTCTGTCTGAGCTCCTTCAGTTGGTTTGTTTTCTACCATGAAAATGTACAAGTTGTACTTTGCATTTCAAGTTCAGGATCTCTTCTTAATATTAATAATAATAGCATCCTACAAATTTTCTCTTGCATCATTCTCTTGGATATGATCTTCATCATATTTTATACTCTACCTTGTACTTTGACTATGTTCCTCCAAGGAAACATATTAGGAATAGATTGTGTAAAGGCACTTTGTCTTTAATCTTCACCCATTATTTGCTTGCTGTCAATAGCTTTTAGTGCACATACTGTTCTCCAGCTACAGACAGCTTAACTACTTTCTAGATAAGCTTCTGCAGTAACATAGAAGGTGACAATTCTCCATATTTGTTACTTTCAAATTCTCTATTCCCTGCATTCTTAGATCTATACATTGAAAGTAAATTCTCAATGTATGACACAATATATACGGTATATCAGAGAAAAAAACACCCAATTTGTTTTGCTTTTTTTGTGTGTGTTATTTTGTTTCCCTGTAGAACAGAATATTACTGCAGGATCCAATCTGAGTTAGTCACCAGAACTAGAGTTTATTCTTTCATGCTTTTAAACTCATGCCAGAGCCCATCCCCAAATAACTTCTCTCTCTCCAGAAGATGTTCTATATATAGTACTTATAAGTTGCTTGGTTGTATGTGGCTTTTAATTGTTAATCAGGATGTTGATGGCTGGCTATTAATTGTTGTTTCCTTGTGCCATTGCACCCTCAGCTCCTAAGTACCTTGTAAACAATCAGCACTCCTACTGATTTCCCACATTTCAATCATTTCTCTGGCCATTTTTGTTCCTGCTGAGCCAAAAATCTTAGTATCTCCAAAAGGGGAAAAAAATGAATGCATGTCATTGCTCATTGCAATGTGAGGCTACCAATGACTTTGGATCTCCACATCTTACTGCTCACTTGTGTTCTTGCAATTTAGCTGTTAACTTTCTCCCATCATTTCCATATAGTCACAGGGGCAATCCATGCAGGAAATTCAGGAAATTACATTCAAAGTTTCTAAAGTCTTTTTGTTATTTTTATTCTTTCGGGAATTAGCAACTCTTGGGTGTTTGGCCATTAATGCTTGATAGAGATCTGCTGTCCAAAAGATTGAACAGACTTTCTCATCACTGTACACCAGGGAACATATGTGTCTGTTATTCAAGGAAAGTTGTGTGGGTGTTCCATTTGTTGTAGTTATTAGTTCTGAAGTCATGTCCGACCCATCGTGACCCCATGAATAATGTTCCTCCAGGCATTCCTGTCCTCTACCATCCCCCAGAGTCCATTTAAGCTCACACCAATTGCTTTTTTTTTATGTAAGAAGCACTCTCACTCGGGGGCACTCAAACAGCAAAGCACAGAACAGAACAGAAAGTTGGATCAATCAACCTGGATACAGGATATGCACCTTAACATAATGTGCAGTTGGAATTTGGGAAGTGTGCATTGGCCTGCCTGTAGCCATCTGCAATCTATGCTTACCTATGCAGCAGAGGTATGTGGTGATGCCCATGTACAATTGCAGGAAAGTCTAAATCAAGTTTTAATCCTAAGATCATCCATTATATTTCATTTGGACCACAACTTCACTCTGATGAAAGGTGTGGTTCTTAACCTTGCATTGTGGAAAGGATGCAAATGAATTTACTTCCTTTGTATTCTTTGCATCCCATATTTCTACCCACTTGATGTCAATATTAATGAAGGTTTTTTTTGGAGGGGGAGGAATGAGTATGATTGTGCATTGTGTAAGATAATTTTGTTGAACTGTATCAGGTTTAGGCCATTGCCACCTGAGTGATTTATAATGTCTTTTAACATCACCCAGCCATTGTTGTGGTTCTATAAAGGCTTTTTTCATCACTGACACAGTGGCACAGCTATAGCTGGATGACACTATAAGATGCAATAAATCACAAGTGTAGAAATGGCTGTTGGCTGTTCACCAAAGATCTTGGGGACAAATTACTAGCTAAAGAACACTTCTGGCACACAATGTTTTTTTTTTTTTGCTGCCACTGTGTTGATTCCTTTGGGAGAACTGAATTGATTTTGGAAGTTAAGCTATGGATCCATCCTGATATGGCAGTGGAGTTTTATTTTTGGAATTTATTTGAAAAGTTCTGTGTCTCTGCCAGGCCAGGAAAATAATGTGGGTGAGATGATGAATAGAGATCTGAATGAATTGTGCTAGAGACTCAATATTTGGATTAGGTGAGCCCTTTCAGCATATAAGACATTTCAGATGAATTATTAGTTATCTTTTCCCAGATCTGCCAGTATTAAGAAGGTATTTAGGAATTTGTTGGGAGTACCTGAGTCATAGCATTTATGTGCCAGCAGCTACCAGGTTTAGAAAATGAAATGATTGATGTCCTTCCTGGTTTCCAGATCAAACACTGCTCTTCACTAAACCCAGAGGTCACCTCCAAGCTGAAGGAGATGTTGGCAGATCTCTGGAGTTTTGGAGGACAGCATAATGCAAGGCTCAAAATAACACCTTCAGCACTTATACGAGAGAAGTTTTGCTATTTAGGCATCTTAAAGAACCCTGATTCCTTTAATCATCTGTGCAGTTATGACTCATGGTTAAGATCCTTTGAATTAGGTGTGATGCTCCCAGGATATATTTATTTTAGCTAAAAAAAATGGTATGCATTGGATTTTTAGTATAACTGAATGGCTTACAATCTAGCACCCTTGCCTAAATACTTTTAAACATGAAACTTTTGAATACTAGTGTAAGGTTGGGACCTAGAATATGAACTCTTCTTAACAAGAGTGTTAGATGGGTCTGTGGGAATAAGAGGCAGGGTGCAGCAGGAACAGGTAAAAGTCTCTATTTCCAGAATTAAGAAAAAGTCACTCAGCCATGGCTGGCACCAGCTTTTGTAGCCAGCGCTGTCCAACGTTTCAAGGACTGAAGGGGCTTTATTTCTCCTGCCAGTGGCTGGGCCAATGAGTGGAGCCTGTTAGCCTTCTTCTATAGCCATATTGGATAATACTTAACAAAGAATATATTGTTACCAAAAAAGGAGATTATTTGTTGCTCAGGGTTGAAATGAGGAGTCCTTGGTGCTCCCTGTGCTTGCTTGTTTTCTTGCAAATGTTTCATTACCCAAACTAGGTAACATCATCAGTGCTAGTAAGGAGTGTGATTAAGTTTATATTCTGACAGCATAACAAAAACATTCTGACAGTATAAACTGACAGCAAACCCCACTCCTTACTAGCACTGATGATGTTACCTAGTTTGGGTAATTGAACAAAGAAAACAAGCAAGCAAGCTCAGAGAGCACCAAGGACCCATCAATATATTGTTATTCTGTTACAATTAAGTCCTATTTTTCTAAAAAATACTAAGTCTGTCTCAGTATCATTTAATGTTTTACAAAATTCATGCATTTACACTAGATATACCACATTGGCCTCTGTATAACATTTTGATTTATGAAGCATATTTTTGATTTATGTATCCCTGGTCTTTTTTTTTTTTATTTCACAAATTTTTANAGCATATTTTTGATTTATGTATCCCTGGTCTTTTTTTTTTTATTTCACAAATTTTTATTAAGGTTCACATTGTGGTAATCTGTCTGGCAGAATTACGGAATCTGTATTTTAGGAATTGCTTTTATTGCTTACTGAGACAATGCTCAGGTTAATTTTTCCAGCTTAAGAGGAATACAGGAATCTGGACATCAAAACAAACCATCTGTGGTACTCCTAAAAAAATTGGATCGGCTAGGAAGAACCCTGATATTTTTTTTCAGGGGATACTTTTTATGTATTTGATGTAGATAATGAACATACTGAGATTGTGATTATTTTTTTTTTTGGCCCTCCTATGCATGATTGAATTAATTTATCATGTAAGCCAGAAATAATGAATTTTCAACTCTTTGTTTGAGTGCAAATGGGTGAATCTTTCAGAATCATAGTTTGTGACCTGGGACTATCTCAAATGTTATTAATCATCTTGAGAGACCATTAAAACTACAACATGATACACAAGTGTCTGGAAAAGATGATAGGAAAGCATGTACATTTTAAACCTGAATTATTTTTCTAGGTATGATACCAGGTAAATTAGATAAGAGAAGTATTTATGTAATATTGCATGTTGTGACAGCAGCAAGGATTGTATTTGCAAAATCCTGGAAAAATGAAGAAACACAACAAAAATGAAGAAATAATTAAAAAAAAAATACTAGAGTGTGCAGAAATGGACAATTGCCATTAAGAATTAAATAGAAAGAAGATACAGAATATCATCAAACATGGAATCTATTTTATCAATGATTGGGGAAAAGGGGTGGAGATTAAGAATATAATATGTATTGTTAAGCAAACTAAATACCCAGACAACACGATGTTCACTAAGCACTAATAAATGTAATTAATAAAAAAAAAACCCTGAAAATAAATAATAAAAAAACTAGAACTGCAATGCTTCACCTGAAAAGATGCTTAGGTGACATAGCTTTACAGAACCTTGGAAAATAATTGAAGGAATGCCAGTGCATTTTGGCATGATCTTCCTTGATCAAATCGCAATATCTCTCTTTCTTTCTCTCTCTCTTTCTCTCTCTCTCTCTCTCTCTCCAAATTGATATTATTTTCATCATTTCTTCTTGTTCTTCTTCCTCTTAAAAGTGACATTATTTGCTTGCCTTATTACATGATCTAACCAAGAAAATTTCATGGAAATTATGATGCATATCTTCTTGGTTGCAAAGAGGATTATCCAAAGAATTAGCAATACTTGGCTAAAACTCCATGGTCTCAGGAATAGATTTCAGAGAATACAGTTTGGCAGAGAGACAAAGCCTGACAAAAATTTCTCAACTATTCGTTTCAGACTGATGTTCCTGTCCCCATTGCCATCATCTTCCAAGGCTATATTTTAACCACTGCCTTGAGGATTAGCAGCTGAGGCCTCAGAGTATCTAAAGGAGAGACTGACTTTTATTACACATAGCCACATACAAAATGCACAGTTCTGCCTTGTGTAATGATGAACTAAAGAAAACTGGAAAGGGGGGAAAAAAAACAGTCCAAGAAATGATTAAAAATAATGGCAATTTTTTCAAGTACAATTGAAATGAAAAGCTCAGCAATGAAGAAGAAATATTGTGCAGAAAGCATGAAGGGATTGAGATCAATCAAGCCAAATGCTGCCCACAGCTAAAATACATTGGTTTGCCCAATCTGACACATCATTCTTTTTATATGCCATTTTGAAGGGTGCATTCCTCCCTTGAAATTCATTCCCCAATAGTTATCAGGTGACAAACATCTGTGAACCAAAAACTCCACTCACTGTTTGAGATGATCACTGAGAAGTGTAAGACTCATGGAGCTGTTTGTAAAGGAAGGCATCCAAAAGTGTTGCATGAATAATTATTCAAATCCTAGACACACTTAAATGAGAATCAGCATCTTGGATAGAACATGTTTCTAATTTAAAAAGTTGTGCAAGTCAAGTCTATATATCTCCTGTGTCTAATTTGATGTCCTCCAGATCGGGTGCACACATAGTTCCTAACTAAAATGGGTGATGATTATGTTGAGAACCTATAGCCAAACAGAAGCAGAAGATGTTAGTTTAGAAAAGGTTGGTTTTTATGAGCAATGTTCCGTTCCAAGGTAATGGACTGGGAAACTATGGGAAAGCCTACTAACAAGACATCAGTATTCATCTGCTTCACTAATTGATATTCTGGCATGTATGGAATTATGACCAAGGAAAGTTGTCCTGCGTGAAGAATAAGAGATTGGGTCTGGATTTGTCAATTTATAAATTGGTCTGTATTAGCAATGCTCAGTGGCTAAGAAACTGAGCTTGTCAATCAGAAAGATCAGCAGCTCGGTAGTTTGAATCCCAAATGCCACGTAATGTGAGTGAGCTCCAGTTACTCGTCCCAACTTCTGCCAACTTAGCAGTTTGAAAGCAGATAAAAATGCAAGTAGAAAAATCGGGACCACCTTTGGTGGGAAGAGAACAGCGTTTCATATGTCTTTGGCATTTAATGATGCTGGCCACATGACCAAGGAGACATCTTTGGACAGCGCTGGCTCTTTGGCTTTGTAATGGAGATGAGCACTGTCCCCTTCAGCTGGAAATGACCAGCATGTATGTGTGAGGGGAACCTTTACCTTTTCCATCTTCACTATGAGTTCAGAATAGGTTGAAAAAGTCAGAGGCATTATTTTTGTATCCAGTTCTAAATAAGTCGCTGCATACGCAGAAAGCCCACCAGATCCTAGTCTATAAACAACTTTGAATAAACTAAAAAATAAAAAAAAAGCTAAGCAGTTAAGTGAAAGTGAAAAGTGTTTGAATGATGGCCACCAGGAAATACACAGGTTGCTGGCTAGAAAGAAAAAATTAAACTAAACATCCTAGGAAAAGTCAGTGCAAATCATCCCAGATGAATCAAAAGGATAAAGTGATTGAGATATCAGACAAGAGTGAAGAAAGAACCTACAATAATAGGGTTGAAAGGGACTGCAGAGGTCATCTTGTCCAACCCCCTGCTCAAGTAGGAGATCCTATACCATTTCAGACAAATGGTTGTCCAGTCTCTTTTTAAAAACCTCCAATGATGAACGGCCCACAACTTCTAAAGGCAAGCTATTCCATTGGTTGATTGCTCTCACTGAATTTCTAGGTTGCTTCTCTCCTTGGTTTGTGACTGAGCACTTCAAAGAATGAGATTCTAATGAACTGTCATCATGGATAGCACACTATGTGAATTCAGTTCAGTCATCCAGTTCAATCTACTTTTCAGGCTTGTTTGTTTGTCATAGCTAGTAAATCAATAAATCAGGAAATATTACCACCAAAGAAAACCAATCAATCAGAATAGAGTTGGAAGGGACTTTGGAGGTCTTCTAGTCCAACTGCCTACTCAAGCAGGAGACCCTATACCAATTCAGACAAGTGACTGTCTAGTCTTTGTCAGCTTTGAAAGCCATATTAGCACCATACACTTCCACACTGCCACATTCTTGAGCCTGGAAAAATGGGAGAGGGGAATTTCTTGGAGTGTATATGGTTAGACATAATATCATTCTTCCTCTAAGTCAAGGTCATGTTATTTCTGCATGAAGGAGTGCTTGAGGGGATGTTTCAAGTTAGGATGGATGGTGATTGGGGCATGCAATGAGAGGTGCAGGGGTGGATTTGTAATATTTTTACTTTTTGAAGGGAAACCTGGAACTTTCAGATTCGGGATTTCCCAGATGTGCCAGTTTATTACTCTAATAAAAGGAACCTTTGAGAAGATGTCTGTCTTGGAGTTATTTGTTGGAGTAGAGGTTTTCTGGAATGCTGACAGTCTCTTCTTAAAAATCTCCAATCATGGAGCACGCACAACTTCTGAAGACAAGCTGTTCCAGTGGTTACTTGTTCACATTGTTAGGAAGTTTCTCCTTAATTCCAGGTTGCTTCTCTCCTTGAGTAGTTGTTATCCATTATTTCTTGTGCTTACCAGTTTGAGTTAATTTTCATT
The DNA here is from genome assembly GCA_004320025.1 of Laticauda laticaudata. NCBI lineage: Eukaryota > Metazoa > Chordata > Lepidosauria > Squamata > Elapidae > Laticauda > Laticauda laticaudata. The sequence goes on from BHFT01020824.1 coordinate 15,060, forward strand.
TTGTAACAATAAATTGGGACATAGGTCTACACATAAAGAGAAGTTGTGCCATATCAGGCTTTAAATAAGTTTTGAACAGCAGTAAATTAACACAAAAAGAAATCATTTGAATAGGACTAACTATATTGTGAAAAATGGTTTGCATGGCAAAGAGGAAAGCACAAATAATGTCATGGTGTGACAGCTAGAGCTACAGTCACACTTATTATTTGGTTAGTCCTTCGTTTTCAGACAAATGATAATGCCTGAAATTTTTTGTGACATATGGAGACTAATAAAACCAGTACAAAATGACAAGGAAGACAGCCATTGTGATTTATCAAACACTTGTGTCAACATATGCTCTTAAAGTTGGACAGAAATGGATGAGTGTGACATTATTTCTTCTTTGGTTTATGGACTTCTGAGTTGTGGAGGTTATGTTGGCTTCAGTAAAAAAAAAATGGAAGTTTTTTTTAGCAAAAAAAAGGAGAAGTAAATTCCAAGGGAAGCAAACAATAAAAAAGCAATATTATTCCTAGATAGATGAAGGTTTAGAAATTTAGAAACTACTATAGTTTCTAAGGAATATAACGTAAGTTATTTGGACTACTTTCATCAGATCTAAAGATGCCTGGTCAATTATGCTTTTAAAAAATCTAAATGCTAGAACAATGAGATGTCTATTTATTTCTTCCCTCCCTCTCCCTCCACCCTCCCCCATCTCTTTGTCTATCTCCCCTCCCTTTCTCTTTCGCTCTTTCTCAAAATGCAAAACCTAAGTTATCTCATAACGTACTTAAAATGTACTTTTATATAGTTTCTTTTAAAGTGGATCACCTACATAGATTACCACCTATCTTTATAGTGAGTAAAAGAGTGAGCATCATACCCTACAGTTGGCCAAGAGAGAAAAATGAAATATACATTTACTACAACAATAATGAGTTTTGCAGCACCTTCAACACAAAGAAACTTATCAAGACATACAGTTTTCTGCATAAAGTATGGAGTACATTTTGAAAAACATCCATGAAGTTTGTAAATGCTGACTTATTCATGGTTGAAGAATAAGATCAACAGATAATGCAAGCAATCACCTTCTTAATAATGGTTATTTACAATAATTGTTAGGCAGTAAGACAGACATTCTTCCTCTGGAGAGGTGAAGAACACATTAGCATGATGAAGGACTCTATCTGAATCTGACACCTAAGATAGATTTGAACTCATTATAAATTATAGTTCATCAGTTTTTCATTGCCGTGTATCGTTGAGTTTTACTTGTTCAAGCAGAGGTCCCTTAAGACTGATATCAAAGTGATCTAGGAAGCTGAAATATTTCCTCCACTCATTCTTGAAAACTGTAATATTGGATGAGGTACAATCAAGAATAGTCCAGGGCTCCCCCCCCCTCAAGAGCAAAAGGAATTGATGGCAATTGATGGCTGATAGAATATTGGATGAAGAGCTGTCCATGAATCTTTCTTGTGAATGTCACAGTGAGGGCCAGCAGTTAGGTATGAGGATAGAATTTGGATTTGATCAATTGGAGCTGGTCTCCTTTCATCTCATTTGCTTTTGGTAGCTATATAAGAAGATTGGAAAATAAATATTATCGGGGTGGGCTTCAACAAATTTAGCAACTTGTTGTCTGCCCAGTTTCTGGGTGGGCATGGCCATGGTGGGCATGACCTAGTTGGCCTCCTGCACCATGGGAGGGGGTGTTTTTACCTTCCCTGGGCTCTGGAGGCTTTTCTCAAGCCTCTGGGAGGGTAAAAATGGCTTCTATGGCTCCAGAGGCCCTCTGGAGGCTGGAAATGGGCCTCTTTCTGGCTTTCCAGAGCCTCAGGGAGACCCATTTTTCGCCCTCTCTGAGCTTCTGCACAAGCCCTGCACTTATCTGGAATCCAAAATGGGCCATGTAGAGACTCCTGGGAGGGGAGGGGCAGGGTGTATTGGGACAGCCAGTGATTTCAACTACCAGTTAGGTGAACCAGATGTAAAATTAAAATCCGGTTTTCTCAGATAGGTGAAAACCAGTTGCAGCCCACTCCTGATTATTCTCTGAAATGAGTTTAGATAGTTCATGGATTTTAGTTGGGAAATAGATAGTGAGAACATGCTTTCCCCTCTGCAGAAGTTGTTTCTTCAAGTGCCCCATATCAATCAGTTATTTTACTCTATTGTAACAAGCAGTATCATCTCATTAATGTGGCATTTTAAAGTCATTATCAGTTCAAAATCCAGAAAACAAATTGCAATATCTTCTCTGCAAAAGGAGGTCCCTATTGATTTTGGACCAATCATTCTCTTTCAAACCAATAAACTTCACTTGTGGAAAAAGAAAACAGAATGAGCAAGCTCCTGTGTGAAAGGAAGGGGAGAAAAATCAACCAGCCAAGAAATAAAACTATGCTGTGAAGGTAGAATATAGACAATGGATGCTATAGTATTTTTGGATGGAAATAATATATTCATAGAAAGGTTGGTAACTTTCTAACATGAGTGATTTGAGAGTTGAGAACTTGTTCCACAATTATACTTATCTTTAGGTTTAAGATTCTTGTATCTCCTTTTTCTATTCGTTGCACATCAAAAGATCTCACAACCCTTCAAAATACATTTTCCAGTGTATGAAAGGCAAATAACGGAGAATCCATTCTTCAGTTTTATATATATATATATTCTTCTAACAACATTGTCTGATAGATGTCATTCCATGAACACTAAACACAAGGAAGTACATTGAACATTCAGAATTAATTTGACAATTTGGAAAAACATCGCATATAATTTAATATCCATGAACACTTGGGAAAGCATTTGGGGGTAGTTGGTTTGTTTGGAGCAGGATTACTGTCAAATTGTCACTCTCTGATACACTGAATCAAATAAGCATATGATTCAATTTACTTATTCTTGTAGAATATTTCACCAATATTTCATTTCTGATTTTTAGTTACTTTGCTCTTTCTCAGTTTATTGTTTTAGGACTATTAGATCTATAAAAATGTCCTTCCAGGCCCCTCCTTCATTGACTAAATGTGGATTAAGCATTTACACTGATTTCATTATAACTATAACTACAATTGCATGAGTATAAAAAATTATATGCATGAACATTCATTCAGTTCAGAAGTGTCTTTTGATTCAATCACTTCTGCATTCATTGGAGATCCTTTAGAGGAAAACTTATGTGAATATTTTTCCTTCACTATGATTTCTATAGGCACTTGTGAACTCAATATTTCTATATGTAGAAATATATCTAGCATTAGTGTGGGACTAATGCTTCTAAAAGGTTTAATTATGGGATTTACTGACTTAATAATTAAAAATTGTCAAAAGGAAAGATTGGAAAAAAATCTGGATGATGAATGTAGAAACATTAGAAGATAGAAAATTAGAAGAGACAATCATAAGACACAAGGGCATGCAAATAGAAATCGAATGACCATGGCAAAAGAAAGCAAAACTAATACCAGTGGTATCACTTGAACACCATCAGCATTGACAAAATGACCCATCAGTCAACTGTAAAAGGCAGCCTGACTTGGAACTGCTTTCATTCTGTAACAGTATCTTTAATGTTATTCAACAACATCATCTGCGTACTCTAGGTCATTGGGTAGAACTCATAAGTAGATAAAAATGCCAAGTATGATCTAAATCTCTAGGTGCTTGTGCAACTAACCGTACTAATGTGCCTTTTTAAAAGCTCACAATGGTTGAAACATGTGGCTTTTTTCTCCCTACTATCCCCATCAATTAATGGATGTCTTCAGAGGTGACAGTGGTGATGGCCTGAGAACTGCAGGGTGATTAAGTATTTATATACATGGCAACATTACTTTGAAAACTTAGCCTACTTCACATATGTGGCATGAAATCAATTAAACTATAAAAAGATCCTGAATTCCTCACTGAGAAGTCCACCTGCTGCATTTCTGCATGATTTGCTACTGTAGTTTTGTCTCTTTTGAATAAACGTCTGCTGGGAACCTGTAATTTTTATGTGCGTCCAGTCTGATTTTATCAATCTGCTGATTCCACATGGAGACCTACGGTCAAATTATCTGCACTCAAGGGCAGGTAGGTGGATAGGAGAAATCAACAACTTCTCCTGAAACTAAATGGATCAATTCCTTTACAGCTAAATATATATTTCAGTAAAAGCAATATCAGTATGGACAGGACTATAACAGATTCACGATTTTAACAATCCATAGAAATTTACCTACTAAAAGTTTTATCCTTAAATTCATTTGGAGCACTGCAGTGCCTATCCATGTTGTCAACCATAACATGGCATAGCTATGAAAGAACATTTGAGAAAGGATTCAATCAGATAAATGTATCTTTTTCTTACGGTTTCTGTTCTTGGATTTCCAGTCCTTCCTGTCAATTGCATAAGTGTCTCTTTGAAAGGATTATAACTCTCCCTTGATCTGAATGGAACTTCCTCTCATATAAATCTCTGAAGGACTGCTGCTTAAAAATATTACTCACACTTAATTATGAGCTAATACACTGATATATTTGTTTCCAAATTTTACAAATCTTTTAGTTGTTGGAACATTCAGGAAATCAACGTATTAATGCTCTTGGACAAGGGTCTTCAAACATGGCAAGTTTAAGACGTGTAGACTTCAACTCCCAGAATTCCTGAGCTAACATGACTGGAGGAGGAATTCTGGGAGTTAAAGTCCACAAGTCTTAAAGCTGTGACATTTGAAGATCCCTGCTCTTGGAAGAATAACTTTTATATTTTGCATTTCTTTCTTTTCATTGTGTGTGTGTGTGTGTGTGTAAATAAAGATTGGAATTTGAAACATCTCAACTCATAGAGACCAGAATGTGGTCCTATAAAAATACAATAAAACCTTGATTGTATGGATAATGTAGTAGAAAGGATTCAGAAGTGGTATTCAGCAGGTTCTGACCAGTCCTGGAGAACCGGCAGTAGAAATTTTGAGTAGTTCAGAGAACCGGCAAATACCACTTCTGACTGGAGATTTTACAGTATCCTTCCCCTGCTATGCCCATCAAGCCATGCCCACAGAACTGGTGGTAATTTTTTTAAAATCCCACCACTGAAAGGTTGCCCCTAAAAGCTGAAGTCCATTATAACTGAATGCATTTAACAGAACTGACATTATTTCTGTCAATGCATCTATTTATGCAAATGATGAACATGGACTTCAGTTACATGAACAGCGTGGATTATTTCATAACAATGGACTTTCTCTATTGTGGCATCCTTGATGCCTTCTGGGCTTGGTTGTTTTCTTGAAGACATTTCATTATCTAATTTGGCAACAGCATCAGTGCTAGAAGAGTTGAGTAATGAAACATCTGCAAAAGTGCTAGAAAGCACCATAGCTCAACCATGAGCTACAAATATTTCCTTCTATTCCTACTTTGTCCATTATTTGGGGATACAATCCAAATTAATATTAATTATGACTTATTAGGATGAAACAGAAGGGAAATTCAAACAATCAACTTGATGTACTTTCAACATTCCACTTTAAAGATTAAAGTCTTCATCTTCATTTCAATTTCCTTTGCATGAAAAAACATATAATTTTATATTGATACATTCAGCTTTTTAAAAATTTCTCAAAGAAACCTCTAAATGTTCTTAACATACACTTTTGGTAGTAATGTATGTATATACATATGCAGGTCTAGGTGTGTTTGGTTTTTTTCCCATGTAAGATTAAGAGTATCTTGGTGACATTTCAGTGAGGTCCTGAAACATCACCAACATACTCTTAATCTTACATGGGAAAAGACCCGAACACATGTAAACCTACATACCTGTACCTGGGAAAATCTGTGAATATATATATATA
>BHFT01020825.1:0-18057 GCA_004320025.1 Laticauda laticaudata
GAGTACACAACGGATGCATAGCATTTTCCAACAGATGGCAAGCTTTTTTTTAACGTTTTACATCCTCTTTGCATCCGTAAGTGCAGTGATACAGGGGCTTTACTGAAACCCTTTACATTTATCTTGATGAAGGGAGAAATCATTTCTTTATTTCTTTTTTTCTGTAAATATTTCCTCTGTTTTTTCCTTTCTGCACTTTTTATATTTCTTAATTTTTTATCTTTTTATTTTTAAAGGTCAATAAAATGTTAACTATAATTTATTTATTTACATTTATGATAGTTGCCCAATTTTCAGGGATTTTGGGCAGCATACAAAATCAAATGAATCTATAAAAACAGAAAAGTTGAAGTCCTGGAGCTTGAAAAGGAAAGTTAGTTGTGGGCCTAACATCAAAATGGTAAACTAACATCAGAATTTAATGTGAGGAAGAGAAATGGGAGACAGGCTAAAGAAGAACCAAACTACTAGCTCCATTATATGTCTGAAGCCATGCACAGATTGGCCAGTTTCAAGACTTCCTACCCTCTAGAACAGGGTTCACTTGTGGCCTGAGGGCTGGATGCATCACGTGCTGTGACGTCCATAGCCAGTTTAGTGAAGTGGAAAAAAGTCCCAATATATCATGTGACACAGATGTGACAACATGAATTTGCTCTTGATGGTCCAATTGACCAACTCATCTGAAAAAGAAATCAAAGGAGGTTGGGTGGGACCTAAGTAAAGAGCTAAGGGACAAGACTGAAGGAAATGGTCCTGCAGTTATCAGCAGAATCGGTTGAAGATTCAAGCTGGTATGGAGTGTGACATTTCAGGCTGCCTCCCTGAAGCCTGCATGCACTGCATATTTTAAATTGAGATATTAGGAAAAGCACTAGTTCCACACCTGTATTCCCCCACCTGTACATAAATTGTCTCAGCTATGGAAGGCAAATTGAGATTCAGATAGAGACACACAGATGCATGCTGGGAAAACAGTTGTTGGCCATATTTCTGTTGGACAAAGAGGTTGTACAGATTTGTCCTCAGTACTTTCATGATGGGATTTAGAATTTAAATAATAGGAAAGCCTGAAGATATAAATCCAGAATACCAGTGCGAAAAAAAAAATAAAAGTACAAACAAACTTGTTTCAAACTGTCCTTATAACCAATTTAAACAATTCTCTGAGAATAGGTATTTATTCCGGGAACTAACCGCATATGCATCTGGCACTGAGTGGGCTTGCAGTTTTTTTAAAAGACCTTAATGCACAATTTAAAAGTTCTACATTTAATACTTAATAGGGAGGTATATAGATAGCTTGCATGATTCATTGCTTTGAATTATCTTTCCTCAGAAATATGTGCTTTATTTGAATCCTATAATATTTTTTAGAAATTGTTTTGGAAAACTCAATTGATGCTCAATATTGCCCTTGTGTTTAGTTTAGTTTACTTTATTGACATTACACTCGTAAAACAAAATCAAACCTTTTTCAATGTATATCATGACCATAACCATGACCATGAAAATAAACACAAACACACATCCTTCACCCTCCATACTGAAAACCCCCGACACCGCACCAATATTGCAGTGTACAGCAGAATTCAAAAGAGCTACTGCCTTCAGATAGAAGCTGTTTTTCAGTCGTTCTTTTTGTTATTCTGTGCTGTCTGCCAGATGGTAATAGTTCAGAAAAAGGGTGCCCAGGATGAGATGGATCTTTGAGAATGTTTTGAACTTTCTTAAGGCANGGGAGAGGGCAACTAATGATCTTCTGGGCAATGACATTAACCCTCTGGAGTGCTTTTCTATCTGCCACTGTGCAATTGGCAAACCATACAGAGGTGCAGTAAGTTAAAATGCTCTCTATGGTGCAGTGGTAGAAGGCCACCAGCAATTTTTCATTCAGTTGTTGTTTTCTGAGTAGTCTCAGGTACAAAAATCTCTGCTGAGCCCTTTTGACCAGTGCTGCAATGTGAGTAACCCAGGTCAGGTCCTTTTATGGTAACACTTTATGGTAACACTCTTTTCTGGTAACACTCAGAAACTTAAAACTGGCCATTTGCTCGATTCGGTCTCCATTGATATGCAACAGCTGGATGTCTGATCTTTTCCTTCTATAGCCCACTATAAACTCCTTGGTCTTATTGGAGGACCAAGTTATTGTCTCCACACTATGAAAACAAAGGGTCCACCTCATTCCTCGCCAGAGATGACTCCCACCACTGTTGTATCATCTGCAAATTTAGCAATAGCAATTAACATGAGTGGGAATGTAGTTATGCACATAAAGAGTTTCGAGTAAAGGACTCAACACGCAATCCTGTTTTAAAAATAAGGGCTGAAGAGGTAATCAGGGTAATCAGAGGTGATCAAGGCAAAGCAATAGACAAAATTTACATAGACTTCTGTAAAGCTTTTGATTCAGTACATGACAAACTACTCCTAAAACTAAAATCTTATGGTATCTGTGGACACTTTCATAACTGGATAGAAGCATTCCTGGCAAACAGACAACAAATGGTCAGAATTGGGATCATCCTAACAAATTCTGTACCTGCCAACAGTGGTGTCTCCCAAGACAGTGTTCTAGGATCAACTCTCTTCATATTCTACATAAATACCTCTGTGATCATATTAAGAGCAACTGCATTCTCTTTGCTGATGATGTAAAGGTCTTCAACACCACCGACAACACTGCTACCCTTCAAAGAGACCTAGACTATGCATTAGAATGGTCAAACAAATGGCAACTTCAAATCTCAACAAATAAATGCTCTGTCTTACATATTGGCAAAAAAAAAATATCAGAAAATAAAATTTCAAACTGAATAGTCAAGACCTTTGTTGAGGATCCAGACTCTGTCAAGGACCTTGGAGTACTCATTTTGATGATCTAAGTGCTAGAGCCACTGTAACTACCTTAGCCAAAAGGCATTAAGAGTTGTTAACTAATCCTATGTAGCTTTTTCTCTGGTAATTTACACAAATAACTAGAGCATAACCAACATTTGCGAGACCACATACTTGAATACAGCTTATCAATATGGCACCTGCAATACATATCTGACATTAATATAGTTGAGAAAGTCCAGAAATATTTTACAAGAAGAGTTCTTCCACTCCTCTACTCATTGCAGAATACCTGATGCCACCAGACTTGAAATTCTAGACCTGGAAAACCTAGAACTACACCGCCTTCAGTCTGATCTAAGTACAGTATATAAAATTATATATTGCAATGTCTGACTTGTCAATGAATATTTCAGTTTAACCAGTAACAATACATAGAGCAACACATAGATACAAACTCAAGGTAAACTGCACCAAACTTGATTGCAGGAATATACAAACTTCAACAACAGAGGTGGTCAATGTCTGGAATACTCTACCTGACTGTGGTTTCTTCTCCAACACCCCAAAACTTTAACCTTAGGCTGTCTACTATTGACCTCACTCTTTCCTAAGAGGGGCATGCATAAGTGCACAAATGTGCCTACCATCCCCTGTCCTATTGTTTTTATTTGTTCTTATATGTATCCATTTCAATGTATTCATAACTATGTTTATACTTATACCTGTTATCTTATAATCGCTTGACAAAATAAATAAAGAAAAATAAAAAATTAAAGAGGTATGATTACCTAATCTGATGATCTGTGAGTGGCCAGACAGGAAATCCATAATCCAAAGGCAGATTGAATAAAAAAGTCCAAGGTTCAGAAGTTTAGACACTAGTTTATGTGGAAGAATTGTTAAATGCAAAACTAAAATCTACAAAAAGCATCTTCCCTTAGCCCCCTCTGCTGTTCTAGATGAGTCAGAGCAGTGTGAAGAGTGATGGCTATAGTGTCCTCTGTAGATCTATTTCTTCTGAATGCAAAGTGGTATTTATAAAATGTATGTGGAAGATCAGAAAAGATGTGCTGGCTGACCAATTTCTCAAAGGACTTCTTGATGATAGGAGTGAGTGCCACTGATCTGTAATCATTGAGGCTATTGAACGGGAACTTCTTTGGCAGCAGAACAATGGTGGAAGCCTTCAAACAAGATGGAATAATGGACTAGGATTAAGACCGATTGAAGATCCTAGTAAAGACTCCAGCCAACTGATCAGCACAGTCTTTAAGCACTTAGCCAGAGATACCGTCAGGACTGGCAGCCTTTCTAGGGTCCACAGCCCTCAGAATGCTCCTCACCTCCTGTTTCTTCACAATGAAGTGGGGGCTACAATTGCCTGGTGGTTGTATTTTAGCTGTCTCTAATGTCTCCACTTCAAAGCGAGCAAAGAAATAATTCAGATCTTCAGCCAATGAAGCATCCCTCTCAGCAGGGATGACATTGGTTAGGTGATGGTTTGTAATTTGTTGAGTCCCTCGCCACACTTGCCTCATGTTATTGCTTTAAAAATTATCTTCGATCTTCCTCTTATAATCAGTCTTGGCCTTCCAAATACCTTTCTTCAGATTAGCTCTGACAACACTGTATCTTGCCTCATCATTGGACCTAAAGGCCTTGGTCCTGTCATAAGAGGCACTAGGCTTCCTTGGTCACCTAGGGTTTCTGATTGGATAGATACATTTATCCACAGTGATAGTATCTGTGCAGTGTTTGATATAGCATAGAACAGTTGCAGTGTGGTCCTCTAGGTCAGGGTGATAAAAGATGTCCTAATTTGTGTTCTCAAAACAGTCCTGAAGTTGTTGGTGTCAGGATTAGGGATGATAGATGATCTGAGCCCATCAGCACATTTGCAGGAGCCGTCACAGCCTGCTGATGATAGATGCTTCTGGGTAATTGCGACAGCTGCAGTGTCAGACAATTATGATGTGCGAGGGGATCCTCATTCATTCATAACTTAAAGGGAAACTCCTTTCTGTGTTTGATGGATTGTTGGATGTTAAGTAGATGATTCTGATGAAGCCAAACTGAGAGATATAACAACAGCTGGTGCAGCTGTTGAATCAATTGTGCTGAAGAAACAATTCTTGTTTCAGGGCAATGGGGAGGGGAGTTTATTTAATTCACTCGCGATGGATAGGAAATATAAATGATGGATAGATGATAGGGAAGGAAATAGTGGACTTATTAGGTAAACCAGATTATGGGAATAAGAGGTGATTAAGGGAATAATTAGAGGCATGGATAGGAGATAGAAACACTTAAGTGGGGGTGTTTATACCTTTAAATAACACTGTACGGCAGAAGCTTCCAGTGCTAACCTAGACCAGTTGGGATACTGTTGTTGTCAGATGGAAAATTTATTGTTTGACATTAAAAACCCTTGAAACTTACTTTCTGCTCTGCATGGTGGTTGGTGGTTTGTGTGCAAATCTGCAAGTTTTCAAAGACTGAGAGTTGGGAAGCATCTTCTGGCCAAGATTTCACTGTCTTTATCATAGGCAGTACATCCTAAGAGGTGCTAAAAGCAGTGACATATGGTCTGATTATCCAAAATGTGGTAATTGTATAACCTTATAGCTGTCATGCTGCTGGTGGAGACTGATTCTGAGGGAGTGGAGGAACAGCCGACAGGGAGTGGAAGTGTGGCTCCAGAGGTTGTGGAGGAAGCTGGGAAAGGCCAGAAGCCAGCTGGGCAGTCAGACAAGGACCCAAGCCCTCTCCATCCTAGGGCACTCAGGGAGACGAGGATAAGGGAGAGACATGGTTTACTGGAGAGGAGAGGACATTGATCCTCTTCATGGGCTGCAGCTGTGACAACTGGATAAGAGTACAGACATGCATATGGGCCAGTGCTGGAAACAAAGCATGGAAATATCTCTAGTTTATTGTTCCTCTCTGAGTTTGGCTTCCTTTCCAGTGTGTGTTCTGATATCTGTGGACATCTTCAAGCCCTTATCTTGCCTGGTTTGTGTTGTTTTTTACTCTTTATAATTTAAACAGCATTTCCTCCTTCTTGTAACTGCTTGTGTGGGAGTTTTTTTTTTCTCCAGTCAGGATACCTAGAGCTTGGAAGCAAAGTGAAAAAATAAAAGGTGACTGTTTATTTTGTATCCCACCCTGGGTCATCACAATATCACTGTTTGATGTTGGTATATACTTTGTCCAATATGTTTGCTTCTCTAGTAGCACACTTACATGCTGATAGAATTTAGGGAGCACTACTTTTAAATCAGCTTGATTAAAGTCCCCGGCTATGGTATTGTTGTGGTTAGCTGGCAGCAGATGCAGATGGCTGAGGAGAACGATGACTCTGATGAGGGGCCAGGACCATCAGGGAGTGGACTGCTGCCTTCAGGGATTGTGGGGGCTGGCAGCAGTAACAAGGAAGTTCCTGAAGAGCCTGTGCTAAGTGCGCGTGAGGGCAGGATGATTTGTAGAAGAGAACAGCTGGAGCAGTACAGGTGACTCAGGAGTAAGGATGCAACGCAATGTCCCCTCCCTCCAGGGAATATAAGCCTGGTTTCAAAAGGTTTTTTCTTTTGCAGAAAGCAAAAACCTTTTACAGACTCAGCATTGTATGTAGAGACTCTGGCTTATCTGAAGAATTCTGTCAAGGCTTTTCTGCTTGGACTAATTGGCTGCAAGCCATCTTTTCTCCACAAATAAGTTATTTGTAGATTAAAGCTATGAAGGTTTGAGTTGCTGCATTTGTTTGACATTTTCTTGCTGGTAACAGGGTTGGGTCAGAACAGATATGCACAACATCAGGATACATATTACTAACAATATTATACAAGAATCCCAAAGTTATGGTAGTATTGCCATCAGGGTGGGATATAGACTGCAATAATCAAAGCCAGGCTGAATTCGCGTGGAAGATATATGGGTCTACATTTAAGTCATATACTCCAGATCCATGGAGCAGTGGCTGTCTACAGTCTCTGTATTGACACACCAGCTTTTGTTCACATAAAGGGTTAAACCTCCCCCTTTCATCTTGCCAGAATCTCTACTCCTGTCCTGCTGGTGAGCTAAGTAGCCTTCCAGCTCAACAGCTTCATCTGGAATGAGTGAATGAAGCCAAGTTTCTGTGCTTAACAAAACACAGAAGTTCTTGATGAATTTAGTCTTTGCAATCTGTAGCCTTAATTCATCCATTTTGTTAGTCAGAGATCTTGCATTGGTAAAAAATATACTTGTAATTGAAGGCTTGTGGGGAAACTTACTGAGCCTAAAGAAACCCCAACATAACATCCTTTCTTTGTCTTCCTGTTCCTCTTTCTCTGCCTCTTCCTCCTTCCTACAAGGATAGTGATCTATGGCTTGCCCTAGCTGTTTCCTTTGGTATTCTATGAGAGTGTATACAATCCTCCATAATAGCCTTTTTACATTTCAGTCCCATTTATAACAAGGCTTGCTGACTATAGATGCTCTTTGCTCCACAGGATTCAATCAAGGAAAGGATCCAAAACACACACAGAATCATACACACCATACACTGAAAGAAGGAGCGGCTAGCTGCAGCATCCATGTGTGCAGCCATCTTGAAAAGATGTTGTACTTGTACTTGTATTGGTTTATGTATTGGTTCATTCTTGTACTTGTATTGGTTTATGTTTATATTATATGATTAGCTTTTATTTTGTTTCTGTACCTAATTTAAGATACTGTGATTAGAGCTAAATTATTTGCTATCAGATTATTTAAATGGCAGCTTTTTGTTCTAGAGTACTTGATATATTTATTTATCTGTGTATTTTGAATCATTTTTATACAATGATTCTATGCAGTAAATAGAACATTAAAACCAAAAACAGCAATATGATTTAGATCAGTAATAATAAACACCCTTAAGTCTCCCAAAATAAAATGAAATATGCCAAAAAGGTAGGTTTTTTTTTAAAGTCAACACACTGTCAACCAGTAAAGCAATACTTACTTCTACTAATATATTTGTTAATTTCATGGGCCAAGGGTTATGAAACAATAGCCAGGGCTTTGATGTGCAAAAGACAGCTAGTTTGGATTCCTTGGATATCTGGGGAGGGAGATGTGTGGTTCCATAAGCATAGTGCTGAGACCAAGAATTCACAACTCACTTGGAGCATGACAACCCTACGCGAATTAGATGATTGGAGATAGGCTGTCTGTAAGTAACTTGTTTCTATGCCATATAAATGTGTTGAAAGCATTGGCTGAAGAGAAGGGACTTCAACCTGGGAGAGTAAAGAGATATTCCAGTTTGAAATAAATTTGGGGAAGGAAGCATCTGAGATCAAACCCTTAAAATCTACATCTATTGTTTCCCAAGGGATGGCAACAGCCTGGCACCAAACAGCAGGTGGTAACTAGCATCTTGAATTGCCCCAGGAAGTCCAGGTATTGCTTTTTCCTCTATGGTTTCATTCCCCCCCAAACTTATCTTACTTATTCATTTTAAGGTTTTTACAATATGTTTGAATTACAAGAATGTGTAATTATTTTTTAGGGGTTTCTCTTATTGTGTTTTTCCAAAAATAAGATGCAACCAGAAAGTAAGCCCTAGCCTGATTTTAGCGTGCTCCTAATATAAGCCCTACCCCCCAAAATAAGTCCCAGTGAAGATCTTCAACAGTTGGTTACGGGGTGTGGCCAGCTTGGAGGCCCATAGCCAGCACCAAGAGGTAACAAGTAAGTGGGAGCAGATGGTATATGGCAGCAGCCACAGCCTGTGCAGAGCAGGTGAATCCCAGAGCTGCAACCACCAGCCCAGCCTTCAAACAGAGGGACGGGTGGGAGGCAGGTGATCCCAATGTGCCATGTGGTCTTCTGCTCTGCTCTGGTTGTGAGCAAGCCGAGAAATGGTGGGACAAATTGACACCCGATTTAATGGAGCCAGGCAATTCTAACGTGCGATGGCACTGGCAGCAGGCAGAGATATGGTGGAGGAGAGGGCAGGTGATTGGAATCACCTGAATTCCCCCACACATCTCTGCCTGCTGCACAACAGAAGACTGCATGGTGCTTGGGATCACTTGCTCTGCCCCTGTAATTCTGCCTGCTGCCAGTGCTGCCCACATCAGAGCCACCTGCTTCCATTAAATCAGGTGTCAATCTGTGCCACTGCTTCCCAGTTTGCCTGAGGCCATGATAGGGCAGAAGACTATATGATGCATCGGGATCACCTGCCATGCCCCTGTGCTTCTGCCTGCTGCCAGTGCTACTGCCGATCGGAATTACCTGCTTTCACAGTGGCACAATGGCTAGAGTGAAGTACTTTAAGCTATTTCTGCTGCTTGCTGATTTCCTGCAATTTGGCAGTTTGAATCTTACCAGGCTCAATGTTGACTCAGCCTTCTATCTTTCCAAGGTTGGTAAAATGATGACCCGAATTGTTGGTGGTAATATGCTGACTTTGTAAACCAGTTAGAGAGAGCTGCAAAGCACAGTGAAGTGGAATATAAGTCTAAATGCTATTGCTATTCTATTAAATTGGATGTCAATCTGTCTGACCGTCTCTCAGCTTGCCCATATTGGCCATGTTTCCATAAAAAGAAGTCTAATGTTTTGTGTATGGAAATTAGAAGACTCCAAATAACTAAAACTGATTGGCCAAACAGGCCACTCTCAGATTGGTCAATTAAACACCATTTTGATTGGCCTGTCTGACGGTGGGAATTCTTGAAGAGCTGTCATTGGCCACAAGTCGCGAGCAGCCGCTATAAGAAGGGCTGCCACGGCTTTGGCAAATATTCCACTACAAGTCACCATACTATTAAAATAAAGAGCTGTTTGTTGGAATACCGGTCTCGCGTTCCTTATTATCCAAATGGAACACTGGCGACGAAGGTGGGATCGTCCTAGAAGAGTGAGACCAAAGCACGCAGCAACCAGAACCGAGCAACCAAGATGGCCGGTAACAATGTGCCACCCTCACTGTTCAACCCAGTGGAAGAAGATTGGGAGTCATACATTGACCGCTTTCTGATGTTCTTAGAAAACAATGAGCTACAAGAAATAACCGACCAGAGGAAGAGAGCTGTATTCCTCATGCATTGTGGCCCTACCGTTTTCAAAATGGCCAAGGTGTTAGCCAAACCGCGGGATGTAAAACAGATGGCATGGCCAGAATTAAACCATTACGCGCCTGTGGTCTCCAATCTGATCAAAAGGCATGAATTTTATTAGTGAGACCAATGAGAAGACGAGAGCATTGGAGATTTTGTAGCAGCTCTAAGAAATATGGGAGGAGCCTGCGAATTTCAGAACATGGACGAAGCCATGAGAGACCGCATGGTCCTGGGATTGAAGGATGCTATGCTCCAAATCAAGCTGCTAAACAGACCGAATATCACAGTGGCTGAGGCCATTGCAAAAGCCATCACCACTGAAGCAGCCAAGAAATCCGCAGCCACCATGCGCGAGATGAACTCAACAAATCCAGAACCACCGAACCAACCCTGAGAAAAGAANGCCAAGAAATCTGCAGCCACCATGCGCCAGATGAACTCAACAAATCCAGAACCACCGAACCAACCCCAAGAAAAGAAAGTGGAAGGAAACCAAAAACTAATATATACAATTGTGTGCATATTTTTCATTGAATGAAGTTTACTTTCATAACACCTGGACAGACTCAGCAATAGATTCATCTGGGAAACTGAGCATCCTCGACTAAATTAAATCCCAAATCACTAGGGAATTACTGGAAACTTGGCATTGAGACAAATCAGCCATCAAAAGACACATAGAGATAAATCACATTTACATACCATTTCAATGAGACAATGAAAAAGCTAAGGAGGAAACAAAAAGAACTGTATACATCCCCTCCAGTAGCCAACACCCAGAAAGCAATAGCAATAGCACTTAGATTTATATGCTGCTTTACAGTGCTTTACAGTCCTCACTAAGCAGTTTACAGAGTATATTGCCTCCAATAATCTGGGTCCTCATTTTACCCATCTTGGAAGGATGGAAGGCTGAGTTATCCTTGAGTCTGGTAAGATTTGAACTGCCAAATTGCAGGTAGCCAGCAGGCATCAGAAGTAGCCTGCATTCTAACCACTGTGCCACCATAGTTTATAAGCAGAGAAACAATGCCATAATCAAGGAACGAGTCTCGTGAAGGCTAATCTAATGAAGAGAAGGATCAGGAAGACATGATAGCAGTGTCCCAATATTTGAAAGGCTATCACAGAAAGAAGGGGGTCAACTTATTTTCTAATGCACCTGAAGGCCAGACAAGAAATAATGAATGGAAGCTGATCAAGGAGAGATTCAATCTAGAGATAAAGAGAAATGTTCTGACAGTGAGAGCAATCAACCAATGGAACAGCTTGCCTTTAGAAGTTGTGGGAGCTTCACCATTGGAAGCTTCAAAAAGATATTGGACTGCCATTTGTCAGAAATGGTTAGGGTCTCCTGCTTGGGTGGGTGGGGAGTTGGACTATATGACCTACAAGGTCCCTTTCAACTCTGTTGTTCTGTTAACTACCAAGGAGAAAACCAGATTGTACAAATAGTGAGGAAAACTAAAGTTGGATAATGAAACATCTGCAAGCAAACTATCAACCAAAGACAGTCCAATTCTGATCTCCATATATTCTCTTTTATTGGAAGCATATGACAACCCCAATGAATATGTGCCCAAATCAACAATGTAAAATCTGCTTGAGATTTTAATTAGCGTTTGAATTTCAGATCCAATTCAGAGTCATTGCTCAATGTCTAAGGACTAGGGAATGATTTGGCTTCATTTAAACCATTCACATATACATTTGGGGGGACTCATCCATTACAAATGTTAAATGGATTTATCTGCAAATTAATTGAAACCAATTAATTAAATTAATTGTGCAGACTAGGCAAAAAATCCTAACATGAACCATTGATGCTTCTATATTTGGCTACCTATGAAAATACTGAAAATTATAGTGGAAAGGGATGCATTATTATTGGGATGTGTCTTCACATGTAGAACTGTTTTACATGTGAACTGTTTACTAAGGGATATCCATTTCCCTCCTTTCTTGGAGCTACCTTCCTTCTCAGTTTCTTCTAACAGGGAAGTCAGCCTAATTTCTTTACCTGAATTAGGTCCAAAAGCAATTTGCATTTGTTATGTCACTACTTAAAGGCAGTGAGAAGTGCCTATACAATCAAAGGAGATTTATGGATTATTGCAACTGCTTAATGTACAGCAGTATTTTCCCCTAGGGTGCATCATCAAAATGAATAGAGAGAACATCATGGTATTTCTAACACTCAACTATCTTTGAATCTTAAGGCACAGGATTAATACTCATAACAATATAGTCAGCTTTTAGGACAAATGAATAATCTAGAGCAGTGGATTTTTATGACTCAATGCACTCTCCCACCATTTGTTTAACTAGATGAGAAACTTGCATAGACAAATGACAAGGATTATTATTTACAAAATGATGGTTTTTGGCTTGCACAAAAAAGCAAACAATCTAAAAAGTGCTCTATTTTTAAAAATCAATTTTATGCAGCAGCCAAGAAAATGATAAATTGAATAGAAATCTATCAGGAGGGAGTCCAAGTTTCCTGCTGCCTCAGAAGAAAATAGGTGCCTCACATCTTGCTTCTTCATTTCTGATAAATCAGGTCAGACACTTAACAAAATAACACTTGCATGTGCCTGTTTAAATATGCAGAAGTGATCCATAATCTCAGTCACAAAGAACATTTCTGTATATTCAGTTGAAAGCAAGTAATCTTTCTTGTATGGCTTTTTACACTATGGAGATTGATCAGTAGAATCAGTAAAAAACAGGATGTTAAGGACTAAGCTAAAATGATTAGAATAGGTGCATCACATTAGCTATAGCTCCTGGCATGCAATGTATACAAGGAATTGCTAAAATTATTTTTAATAGTAGATTATTTCTAAGGGTTAGAAATGCTTAGAAGAACTATCTTCAGGAAGGTTCTGTAAACAAAGATTTGAATTAACTATGTAATAGGAAAGAGAGGATAAAGAGTAATCCAGTTAGCTGAGATACTGCAGTGTGCAGCTTGTACAACTGTCCATGAAGTTGTGGGAAGCCAACCTCCCCCTTCTGGAAGAATGAAATATTTTGAGGAATATTTTTTTTAAAAAAGGTAGGCTAAAATATTTTCTTGAAAAGAGAAATAAAAAAAATCTTAAGGAAGACAGAAACTGCCCCCAAGCAGAGACTGAGCTGGGGCAGCTTTTAGAAGTAAAGATTTGGTAATCCATTACTCGCTTCAGCAAAGTCTGAACAAAGGCAGAGTGATAGGATTAGCTCTTACTGAAGATCCTAACCAGGACAAAGCCATTCAACTATAATAGGAATTGCCCAATACCCTTTCAGAACACAAACCTCTTCACTGCATCATGTCAGTAGCCCAAACTTCAACCAAATCTGGGAGATCAGACAACCTATAGAGCCATCTATGACCCCTACATAACACCTACATGACCCATGGAAATCTGACAACAACCAATAGAATACATGTTCTTGCACAGAAACAGGAAGCTCAAGTGCAAAGTCCAAGAGATGGTATAAACCCCCCACTCTCAACTCCATTTGGTCAGCTGCCCAGAACCACCCATGTGGTTCTGCTCCATTATTAAACCATCTTTCCAATCCACTTTGTCTCCAGTGCCTTTCTCCTGGCTTGGAACTGAACCAAAGTACTGGACATTGTTGTTGTTGTTGTTGTTGTTGTTATTTCAATTTGCATGCCCATCTTTTCAAATTCATGAACTTGGGTGGCTAAGAATGTTTTAAAATTACATAAACCATTAAAAATAAGCAATGACAACACAGATATAAACTATATACAGAATAAAAATAATATCAGTCAAAAGTTAAGACAACCATTACACTGGTTTAAACACATTTTCTGGTCCACAAACCTGTTTATTCTATCAGTTTGCAAAGGACCAGCAAGGTTGGGAACAGTGTAACCTCTTTGGGAAGAATGTTCCAAAGGGAGACTACCATGACAGAAAAGTCTCTTTTACTGGACTCTTTGGATAGAACTACCTAATAGATGAGACTAGGAATATGTCTCTTCTGCTGGAATGCAGTGGGAGAGGCAGTCTCTCAACCAACTTGGCTAAAGTTTGGATATTTTAAAAAAAAGGTTTACCATAAGTTGTGGCCTGGAGATCAAAAAATATTTTTAATGGTTTCTTTAGCTTATTTTCAACAATGTCTAGGATTTCTTCTTACATTTATTTTTTATAAATTCATGGCAAATGCTAGGCTTGTTTTAGTTAGCCCTTTAAGCTTGCTGGGAAAAATGTGCAATGTCTCCCCTTTAGGTTTAACCAAAATGTGAATGGGTAGGGAAGCTGCAATGTGCTGAAGAGAAATTAATTAGTGAAATTTATTCACACATGCAGACCTGGGGTACTGAAAAATTAAAATCTAATCAAGAAACCTGAACCTACTCATGAAAGTCTCTAGGATTTTTTTCTCTTTCAAAAGAAAATTATGAAATCAAAGTCCGAAGATTTAAAAACAAACAAACATGCAGTGATATTGAGCCCAGTAATATTTAAGTTAGGGTTTAAAAACACTGGTTTTACTTTTTCTTCTGTAGATAAAAACAATTTTAGGAATAAATAATATAGTCATTAGATTTTGGCAATGTTCCATTACTTCAAGTATCTTTTTGCCTTTTAAACACAAGCATGCAAATTATTTTAAAGGATATAGTTATTACATTCATTCATTCTTGTTACCTTGGGAAGCACAATTGCAAATTTCCATTTACTTGGATGCTGTTAGCATTTTGTGAAAGCTTTTTAATCTAATTAAGGCTGATATGAAACAATTCTTCAACCATTATTGTTTCCATTCTCATTTGAACTCAAAAATAGACTATAAAGCTACTTTTACCCCTTCTTTAAAAACATTGAAAACAAAATAGAGAATGGTTTTATAATGCTTCCATGGTAGAGTTATGCTTGAAGCAAATGTGCTCAACTGATTAAGTTCATACTTCAGGTGCTCTGCTCAAATAAATAAAATGTTAAAAACATCCTCAGCTTTTTAAATTCAATTTACCTCATTCTTAACTGCTTTCAACTTTTTTCCCCCAAAGTGCACAAACAGCTACCTTAGCCAGCCAGATCAGCCAAATCAACCCTGACGATCAGTAGAGTGACAGATGTCACAGCCAGATCACCATCCTATTTTTTTTTTACAACGGTGGAGGGCAATTAGTACCTGCGGCCTTAAAACTTTTTGAGGCCAAAACATTGGCACAAATTCTATATGGGGCACAACAGGAATCCTTGCAAAAAGAAAAAGAAAAAAAAAAGAAAAAAAGAAAAAAGACTTGCTAGAACATATACAAACCAAATTCCTGTGAGCCATCTCGGCTGCACCCAAAATAACTCCAAATGCCCAGGTAAGAATTAAATCAGGCATGCCTCAAATTCAGGTAAGAGCCTGGAAGATGATTATCATTCATTGGCTAAAAATAAATTTCTTCCCAGAATGATTGACCCCTCTAATACTGCCTGATAACTACCCCTCCCCTGGAAGCAGGCAATAGAACACAAGCTGGGCTCCTATGGGGTCTCACCAGTATTCTTATGTCCTAGGCTTTGACCAGCAAAGCAAGTAGTAATCAATAGAATGAAGGACATGGAGTTCCAATAAGAACTAAATAGGTTGGCTCGCTACAGCAGGGACAGAATCAAACAGGGAGTGTAGGAATCAGCAAGATATCTAAATGATCTGATCTTTCCCAAACAAAGAATAGCATTCTTCAGAGCCAGATTTAATATTCTCCCATCAGCACTTCTTCAGGGCAGGTATAAGAAAACACCAATAGCAAAATGGGTATGTATATGTGGTAAAGGAGAAATTGAAGATATCTCACATGTTTTATTATACTGTGAGCTATACAAAGTTTATAGTCCATTGTATATTTTCCTTTATAGAGAGATTGTCAGGGAGGGCAGACAATTTTTATGTAGACTTTCTCCTCCAGGATCAAAGCCAGCTAGTATGCATACAGTAGAAAAATTCTGTATTGCTTCAATGTCTATAAGAAAAAAATTGGTTACAGAATTATAGCTGTCAATTTGTGACAATTTTTGGTATGATAGTAACAATGTATTGAAAATTGTATTACACACATACTTATTGGCTCTCCACTCATATAAACCAGGAAATGCCCCTATCTGTTTGAGAACATGTATTTTCTTAACAGATGTTTTTATCCACTATTAATGTATTATAATGTGTCAGTATTTTTTTTATATATTGTAAATAGTGATGTCTACTGCTGGTCTAAGACTGTAATAAAGTTATATTCTGTTCTATTCTTCTTCTAAACCAGCTATTTAGATTTTAAATTTCTCTTTAATTCTAGCCCAATCCCACAGATGTATACTAGGAAATAACTTTATTCAATCTTACATAGTTATTTTGGAATAAGTGCAGACAGTGAGATGTGCAAGTAAGCATTGATTGATATGATTTGGCTGGGTACTCTGTTAAAGTACTTTTGTTAGGAATGTAAGTCACCTAACAGTTGGGTTGGAAATATATAAACCAGGATAGACATTTTAATATTGTCTCTTTAAGGGAATGTTAAAATTGTAATTGGGTGTGGTTCCTCAAACGGTTATAAGATGGAGCCAGAAACCTGGTTTTCCAGAGTGTTGCTAGTTGCTAATTGGTCAATATTGTGATGTTCACTGTTTTTGGTTTCTACATTTTCCCTATTGACTGTTGCTGATCGTTGTTATTCTTGTACTGATGTGAGTCTGTTACTGAACTGTTTTTGATACTGGACTTTGTTATTTGGATTATCCCTGGACTGAAAACTGATTGCTTTAACCGTGTATGACTTGGACTGTTGTTGGACTTTGCTAAACCATTTACTGTAAGTAAAACCTACATTTTAGTATTCAGTGTATCTGAGTGCTGGTCGTGTGTTATTCAACATCACTCTCACCATGTTTCCCTCTGTGCAATCATTCTCCTAATGGGGAATTACCTAATCAACTTTCACCCATCTTTCTGGATTAAAGCACGCATCCTTTTTTAAAAAAAAAAATCTGTTCAAATTGACTGTTAATAACAATAGTTATTAACAGTCTTACTTTCATAGACTGTTGTTCATGAACAAAATCTAATAGTCTAACCAAAACCTGATCACTGATTCTTTTTTTTTTCTTTTAAAGGTAGGACATAGAACTAGACAAAGACTGCAAGTGGGTTTGGAATAATTCAGAACAAAGTGGACCTTTTACAGGTAATCTTTAATTTGAAATCCTTAATAGTTCATTTAATGACCATTCAAAGTTACAACACCACTGAAAAGAAGTGATTTATGACCACTTTTCATACTTATGAATGTTGCAGCATCCCCATGATCACATTATTTACATTTGCATGATTGACAACTGGTTTATATTTATGACAGTTGCATTGTCCCAGGGTCATGTGATCATCTTTTACAATGTTCTAACAAGCAAAGTCAATGCGGAAGCCAGATTCACTTAACCACCATGTTACTAATTTAACAATTGCAATGATTCACTTAACAAATGTGCCAAGAAAAGTCATAAAATGGGGCAAAACTATCTTAACAAATTGTTTCACTTAGCAACATAGATTCTGGGTTCAGTTGTGGTCACAAGTCAAAGACTACCTGTACTTCCCATAATTTGGATTTTGAAGATATATCTATAATAAGGCATCCAGGATCACTTTGAATGGTGAGATGGGCAGCATATAAATGTAATAAGTACACAAATTTCAAAATTTAGTGTTGGAGAAGACATATACGAATACTGTGAACAGCCAAGAAAACAAACAAATGCCCCCTCAAGAGTTATTACTTGAGGGAGGGCGGAGCTGGTGTCCTGGCGGTTGGATGGGAGATCTTGATTCTCCAAGATCACAGTTGATATCTCAGCTGCTGGTTGGTCCCCATGAACCTAAACCATCCCGTAGAGGCAGTGATTGACAAGGGCATGTCCTGTTGATTCCAGGGACATCATAAAGTCCCTGGTTGATCCAGGGAAAGCCCTTTTTGCCAATGGCAGAGAAGCAGCCTCCCAAGCTGCTGAAGCTGGGACAGAGAAGAGACTGGAAGAAAGTGTGTCAGTTTGGTGAGATGAACTTTTACTTATTATTTCTTGGAGAGAACACCCTGAAA